>PVKP010020866.1:0-40070 GCA_004027715.1 Plecturocebus donacophilus
TTTGCTGTTTCTTTCTTTCTCCTTTTCTTTTTCTAAAATCTCTTCCTCTTTCTTTCTTATTTTTTCTTTTGCTGTTTCTTTCTTTCTCCTTTTCTTTTTCTAAAATCTCTTCCTCTTTCTTTCTCTTTCATTCTTTTTTCTTTCTTTTGCTGTTTCTTTCTTTCTCCTTCTCTCTTTTTCTAAAAAAAAAAAATAAATAAAAAAATAAAAATAAACTAGAGAGAGGAAAATCAATTAATATAATTCATCACATCAGCAGATTAAAAAAGAGAAATCATATTATCATATCAATAGATGCAAAAAAAAAGCATTTGACAAAGTCCAACACCCATTTGTAATAAAAATCTCCAGCAAACTATGAATATAAGTGAAGTATCCTAATTGGTAGAATATCTACAAAAAACCTTACAACTAACATTATACCTAACTCTTAGAAACTAGATACTTTTCTGGTAATATCAGGAACAAGGCAAAGATTTACCTCTCACTACTTCTATTTAACATAGTATTGGAAATCCTATCTAATGCAATAAGATAAATGTGTTACTCTGTGCTGCTATAACAAAATACTTGATAATGGGTAATTTATCAAGAGCGTATACTTGTTTATCACAGTTCTTGAAGCTGGGAATCCAAGACCAAGGCATCAGCAGGTTCAGTGTCTGAGGAGAGCCCTTCTCTACTCCCTTTTAAAAAGAGAGTATTTACTCAATGCCTATATTCCCATTGTATCTTGAAAGTAACTAACTTGTTTTTGATTTTACAGGCTCATAGGTGGAAGGGACTAACCTTGTCTCAGTTGCTGCACTGTTTTGAGGGGACTGCACCATTTTGAGGGGAGGAATGCTGCTGTGGCCTCACATGATGAAAAGGATTAAAAGGGCACAAAGAGGTGAGGTCTCTTTTTGAAGTCTTTTTTGTAGGGACACTAATCCATTCATGAGGACATAGCTCTCATGACTTAAACATCTCCTAAAGGCTCAGTCTCTTAATACTATCACACTGTATTAAGTTTCAACACATTAATTTTGGAGGGAACACATTTGGGCCATTGCAACAAAAGAAGGAAAAACTATGTACAGATTTGTTATTTAAAAAAAGATATAAAACTTTGTTTGCAGATGACAAACAAAAGTCTAGACAAAAACAAGACAAAGTCTATGTAAAAAATTTCAGAGACACAACAACAAAAACCTCCTGTAACCTAATATGTAATAACTAATAGCAAGGTTGCAGGATACAAGGTTAATATATAAAAGTCAATTAATTTCTTGTATACTAGTAATGAACAATGGAAATTTGAAATTAAAACATAATTCCATTTACATTAGCACCAAAAAATGAAATACTTAGGTGTAAATGTTACAAAATGTTATAAAATCTATGTGAGGAAAACTACAAAATTCTGGAAAAGAAAAGAAATTTAATGGAAGATCTAACTAAATGGAAATGTATTCCATGTACGTGGGTAGGAAGACTCAATATTGTGAAGGTGTCTGTTCTTCCCAAGTTGATCTATAGATGTAACAATCCCAATCAAAATCTCAGCAAGATATCTTGTGTATATTGACAAAGTGATTTTTAAAGTTTACATGTAAATGCAAAATACCCAGAATAGCCAACACAATATTGAGAGAGGAGAACAAAGTTGGAGTACTGACAGTACCCGACTTCAAGATTTACTTTAAATCTACAAAAATCAGGACAGTGTGGCAGTGGTGAAAGAAGACATGAACATATCAGTGAAACAGAATAGAGAGTCTAGATATGGCTGACACAAATAAAGTCAACTGATTTTTGATAAAGGAACAAAGGGAGTGCAATAGGAAAAAGACAGTGTCTTCAACATATAGTGCTGGAATGAACATCCACATGCAAAAAAATAAATCTAGACATAGACCTTGAAGCTTTCACAAAGAATGCAAAATGGATCACAGATCTAAATGTAAAATTTAAACTGTAAATCTCCTAGAAGATAACATAGAAGATTGAGAAATAAAAAATGTATGTTGTAATCTCCTGGGCAACAACTAAAAAATACTGCAAAGAGACTTAGATTTAAAAAACCAAGAGAGTAATCAAAATGGAATACTAAGGTTATTCAACTAACCCAAATGAAAAAAAAAAGATTAAATCACAAAAAATAAAAATAAAAACAGATAAGAAAAATAAGAAACAACATCAGGACTTTTAGTCCACACAAGATGGTGTAGACCCATTTTTCCATACTTCTACCTAGTAATTAGAATTCTAAACCCTGAAAATAGTACAAGAGATGACCAAACAAGAACTATACTAAGAAGATAGTAAGGTAATAAGAAGAAGGTGAACTTGTATGCCAATCTGGAACTGGAGGAATAGCACAGTGTCTTGTGTCTTCCCACCCAACAGAGGAAGCTCACTCAGGCATTTTCTGACTCTCGATCTAACAACAGAAGGAAGTCTAAGTATGCTCATTCCTCCATGGGTTTAACAGAAGTCTCCCAAATAAGATCAAGTGAGCCCAGCACCTACAAGGAATATAGATTGGCTAGGGAAGGTACTCTCCTTCCCTACTGAGCCAGCGACTCCCCCTTTCCACTGAAATAATAAGGCCAGTAGGTAGAGACCAAAATACAAGCTATTCAAATACAGGGTACAACCCTGTCTGTACCCATGGGTTGGAGACTCCTGTAGGTGTGCAGGTGGCACTAGAGAAAGAGGCCCAGTCATGGCAGGTGACATGATCCAGGAAGTCTCATTATCTTCACATGCCTAAAACTCTCTTCATCTTCTCAGAGAAACCAAGTACTAGGAGAACTATTGTAGGATGGGTCTCACCATAACAGCCAGCCATGTTACCCAGGGAAATCCCTTTCTCCTCCTGAAGCAGCAACAGCTGAGAGCAGCGAGAGCCCCAATGGCACCAAATAAACCAACTCCAGAACTGTAAGGTAACAAATTTGTGTTGTGTTGTTTTAAACCACTAAATTTGTAGTAATTTGTTACCATAGCAATAGGAAACTAATAGAAACAGGAGACTAATATAAGAAGGGAACACTGCCAACTTCATTTTATGAGGTCAATATTACTCTAATATCACAACCAGACAAGGATAGTAAAAGTAAAGAAAGCAACAGATCAATATCTCTCATTAATTTTAACACAAAAATTATCAAAAGATATTAGCAAGCTGAATCTCACAATGTATGAAAGTAATTATATGCCAATTATATTACCAATCGTACCATGACCAAATGAGACATTTTGGGTATACCAAGCTGGTTCAATATTCAAAACCCAGTCAATGTAATCCATCATACAAGCTAAAAATGAGAAATCATATGATCTTATGAATTTATTTGACAAAATTCAATACCAATTCATCACAAAACTTCCAGAAAAATAGAAATAGATGGAAAGTACCTCAACTTCATAAAAAAGCATCTTCAGAAAAACAACAGTTGACATCACACCTAATGGTAAAAGACTAAGACCAGGAACAACATGTAGATGAACACCTCATTACTCTTTTTTTTTCTTTTCCCAACTTTTAGGTTCAGGAGGTACATGTGCAGGTTTGTTACATGGGTAAATTGCGTGTTGCTGGGGTTCAGTGTGCAAATGATTTCATCACCCAGGTAGTAAGCATGGTACCCGACTAGTTTTTCGACCCTACCATCCTCCCCACTCCACCCTCAAGTATTCCCCAGTGTCTACTATTTCTATCTTTATGACCATGTGTACTTTATGTTTAGCTCCCACTTATAAATGAGAATATGTGGTATTTGGTTTTTTGTTCCTATGTTAATTTGGTTAGAATAATGACCTCCAGCTGCATCTATGTTGCTGCAAAGGACATGATCTCATTCTTTCTTATGGTTGTGTAGTATTCTATGATGTATATGTACCACATATTCTTTATCCAGTCCACCACTGATGGGCACGTAAGTTGATTTTATGTCTTTGCTATTATGAATAGTGCTGTGATGAACATACAAAGGCAAGTGTCCTTTTGGTAGAATGATTTCTATTCCTTTGGGCCCAGTAATGGGATTACTGGGTCGAATGGTAATTCTGTCTTAAATTCTTTGAGAAATAGCCAAACTGCTTTCCACAGTGGCTGAACTAATTTATATTCCCATCAGCAATGTAGAAGCATTCCCTTTTGTCTACAACCTCACCAACATCTATTATTTTTTGACTTTTTAATAACAGCCATTCTGACTGGTATGAGATGGTATCTTATTTTGATCGGTGGAAACGTTGATTTGCATTTCTCTAACGATTAGCAATATAGAGCATTTTTTCATATGCTTATTGGCCACATGTATATCTTTTTTTGAGAAGTGTCTGGTCTTGTCCTTTTCACATTTTTTAGTGGAGTTATTTTTTGCTTATTGATTTAAATTCCTTATAGATTCTGGATATTAGAACTTTTGTTGGATACATACTTTGTTATGTTCTCCCACTCTGTAGGTTGCATTATTACCCTATTGATAGTGTCATTTGCTGTGCAGAGCTTTTTAGTTTAATTAGGTCTCATTTGGCTATTTTTGTTTTTGTTGTAATTGCTTTTAGAGACTTCATCATGAAATCTTTGCCAAAGCCCACATCCAGAATGGTATTTCTCAGACTTTCTTCTAGAATTAAAAATTTTATTTTAGGACTCATATTTAAGTCTTCAATGTATTTTGAGTTGATTTTTGTATATGGTAAAAGGAAGGGGTCCAGTCTCAATCTCCTGCATGTGACTAGTCAGTTATCCCAACACCATTTAATAAATTGGGACTCCATTCCCCAATGCTTGTTATTGTTGACTTTGTCAAAGATCAGATAATTGTTAAGTGTTCTTTAAACTGTTCTATTGGTAAAAGGGTCTTCTTTTGTACCAGGACCATTCTGTTTCGGTTACTGTAGCCTTGTAGTACAGATTGAAGCTGGGTAATGTGATGCCTCCAGCTTTGTTCTTTGTGCTTTAGATTGCTTTGGCTATCTGGGCTCTTTTTCAGCTCCATATGATTATTATTATTTTTTTGAGATAGAGTTTCACTCTTGTTGCCCAGGTTAGAGTGCAATGGTGTGATCTCAACTCACTGCAACCTACACCTCCCAGGTTCAAGCCATTCTCCTGCCTCAGCCTTCCGAGTAGCTGGGATTACAGGCATGCGCCACCACACCTGGCTAAGTTTTGTATTTTTAGTAGAGACAGGGTTTCTCCATGTTGGTCAGGCTGGTCGGTTGAACTGACCTCAGGTGATCCGCCCACCTCAGCCTCCAAAAGTGCTGGGATTACAGGTGTGAGCCACAGTGCCTGGTTCCATATGAGTATTAGAAGTTTTTTCTAGTTCTGTGAAAAATGACATTGGTAGTTTGATAGAAATATCACTGAATCTGTAAGTTGCTTTGGGTTCTATGGCCATTTTAACAATATTGATTCTCCTGTGCATGAGCATGGACGGTTTTTCCATTTGTTTGTGTTGTCTCTGATTTCTTTGAGTAGTGTTTTATAATTTCTGTCATAGTGATCTTTCACCTCCTGGTTAGCTGTATTCCCAGGTATTTTATTTTGTGTGTGTGTGTGTGTGTGTGTGTATGTGTGTGTGTGGCTATTGTGAATGTGATTGTTTCTTTTTTTTAATTATCTTTACTTTTTATTATACTTTAAGTTCTGGGGTACATGTGCAGAACATGCAGGTTTGTTACATAGGTATACATGTGCCATGGTGGTTTGCTGCATCCGTCACCCTGTTATCTACATTAGGTATATCTCCTAATGCTAACCCTCCCCAATCCCCCCACCTGCTGCTGTACCTCCCTTAACCCCCCATCCACCGACAGGCCATAGTGTGTGATGTTCCCCTTCCTGTGTCCATGTGTTCTCATTGTTCAACACCCACTTATGAGTGAGAACATGCGGCGTTTGCTTTTCCGTTCTTGTGTCAGTTGATTTGGTTGTCAGCTTGGGCCTTATTGGTGTATAGAAATGCTACTGATTTTTGTACATTGATTTTATATCCTGAAACTTTACTGAAGTTGTTTATCAGCTCTGGGAGCATTGGGCAGAGACTTTAGGGTTTTCTAGGCATAGAATCATATCATATGTGAAGAGAGATAGTTTGACTTCTTGTCTTCCTATTTGGATGAATTTTATTTCTTTCCCTTCCCTGATTGCTGTGGATAAGATTTCCAGTACTACGTTGAAGAGGAGCAGGGAGAGTGGGTATCCTTGTCTTGTTCCAATTCTCAAGGGGAATGCTTCCAGCTTTTGCCTGTTCATTATGAATGTTGGCTATGGCTTTGTCAAAGGTGGCTCTTATTATTTTGAGGTATGTTCCTTCAATACCTACTTTGTTGTATCTATTGAGATGGTCGTGTAATTTTTGTTTTTAGTTCTGTTTATGGGAGAATTGCACTTATTGATTTGCATATGTTGAACCAACGTATGTTTGCATCCCTGGAATAAAGCCTACTTGATCATGGTGGATTAGATTTTGATGTTCTGCCAGATTTGGTTTGCTGGTATTGTGTTGAGGATTTTTGCATCTATGTTCATCAGGGATATTGGCCTGAAGTTTTTCTTTTTCATTGTGTCTCTGCCAGGTTTGGGTATTGGAATAATGCTGGCCTCATAGAATGAGTTAGGGAAGAGTCCGTCCTCCTCATTTTTTGGAATACTCTCTGTAGGATTGGTACCAACTCTTCTTTGTACGTCTGGCAAAATTTGGCTGTGAATTCATCTGGTCCAGGGCTTTCTGTGGTTGATAGACTTTTTATTACTGACTCAGTTTTGCAACTCATTATTGGTCTGTGCACGTTTCTGGTTATATCTTGGGAAGTTGTGTGTTTCCAGGAATTTATCCATTTCTTCCAGGTTTTCAAGTTAATGTGCATAGAGGTGTTCATAACAGTCTCCGAGGGTTTTATGTATTACTGTGGGAGTCACAGGTAATGTCACCTTTGTCATTTCTGATTGTGTTTATTTGGATTTTCTCTCTTTTTTTCTTTATTGATATAGCTAATGGTCTATCAATCTTGTTTATTCTTTCAAAAAACCAACTTTATATTTCATTGATCTTTTGTACGGATTTTCAAATCTCAGTTTCATTCAGCTCACCTCTAATCTTGTTATTTATCTTTTTCTGCTAGCTTTTGGGGTGGTTTGCTCTTGTTTTTCTGTTTCTCTAGGTATAATGTTAGATTGTTAATTTGAGATCTTTCTAAATTTTGACATAGACATTTAGTGCAATAAACTTTCCTCTTAAAATTGCTTTAGCTGTGCCCCAGAGATTCTGGTATGTTGTATGCTTTTGTTAATTTAAAATAATTTGTTGATTTCTGTCTTAATTTCATTCTTTACCCTAAAGTCATTTAGGAGCAGGTTGTTTAATTTCCATGTAATTGTGTGGTTTTGAGAGATCTCCTTGGTATTGATTTCTATTTTTATTGTGCTCTGTGCTCAGAGTGTGGTTGGTATTATTTCAGTTTTGTTTAATTTGTTGAGAGTTGCTTTAGTATGTAGTCGATCTTTGCATGTGTGCTGTGTGCAGATGAGAAGAATGTATACTCTGTTTTTGAGTGAAGTATTCTGTATATATCTGCTGGGTTCATTTGGTTAAGGGTCTAGTTTAGGTCCTGAATATCTTTGTTAGTTTGCTGACTCAATGATCTGCCTCACACTGTCAATGGGATGTTGAAGTCTCCTACTATTATTGTGTGGCTATCAAGTCTCTTTGTAGGTCTGTAAGAACTTCATTTATGAATCTGGGTGGTCCAGTGCTGGCTGCATATAGATTTAGGACAGTTAAGTCTTCTTATTGGATTGAACCCTTTATTTTTATGTAATAATGCCCTCCTTTGCCCTTTTTGATCATTGTGGGCTTAAAGTCTGTTTTGTCTAAAATTAGAAAAGCAACCCTTCTCTTTTTTGCTTTCATTTTACTTGATAGATTTTTCTCCATTCCTTTACTTTGAACCTATGGATGTCATTGCATGTGAGATGGGTCTCTTAAAGATAGCACACAGTTGGGTCTGGCCTCTTTATCCAACTTGCTACACTGTGCCTTTTTAGTGAGATGTTTAGCTCACTCTGTGTTCAAGATCAATATTGACATGTGAGGATTTGATCTTGTCATCATGTTATTAGTCAGTTGTTATGTATATTTGATTGTGTATTTGCTTTATAGTGTTAATGAACTATCACTTAACTGTCTTTTTGTGGTGGCAGGTGTTGAGCTTTTGTTTCCATGTTTAGCATTCTATTAGATATCTCTCATAAGGCAGTTCTAGTTTAATGAATTCCCATAGCATTTACTTGCCTAAAAAAAGATTACATTTCTATTTCACCTATGAAACTTAGTTTGGCTGGATATGAAAATCTTGATTGGAATTTCTTTTCTTTAAGGATGCTGCATATAGGCCCCCAATATCTTCTGGCTCCTAAGGTTTCTGATGCAAGATCCTCTTTTAGCTTGATGGGGCTCCCTTTGTATGTGACCCACCCTTTCTTTCTAGCTGCCTTTAAGATTTTTTTCTTTTATGATGAACTTGGAGAGTCTGATGACTATATGTCTTGGGGATGATCATCTTGTATAGTATCTCACTCTGAATACCTTGAATTTGCATGTTGACCTCTCTAGTGAGGTTGGACAATATTCTCAAATATGTTTTCGAAGTATCTTCCTCTTTCATCCTCCCTTTCACAGATTCCAATGGGTTATAGGTTTGTTCTCTTTACATAATCCCGTATTTCTCAGCGGTTTTTTCATTTTTTTATTTTTCTCTGCCTGCATTGATTTGAAGGAGTGATCTTCAAGCTCTGAGGTTATTTCTTCAACTTGGTCTATCCTGTTATTAATGCATCCAATTGCATGATAAAATTTCTGTCATGAATTTTTTATTTTTCGGAAGTTCAGTTTGATTATTTCTTAAAATGGTTATGTCATCTTTCAACTCTTAGATCATTTTACTGCTTTTCCTGAAAGGGGTTTTAACCTTCTCCTGTATCTCAGGGAAAGTTGAGCTTGTTTGCCATCCACATTCTGAATTCTATGTCATTTCAATCTGGTTAAGAACTATTGCCAGGGAGTTAGTGCAGTCGTTTGAAGGTAAGAAGATACTCTGGTTTTTAGAATTGCCAGGTTTCTTGCAGTAGCTTTTTCTCATCCCTGTGGGCTGATCCTTTAATCTTTGAAGTTGCTGTCCTTTGGGTCAGGTTTCTTGCCTTTATAGTCTTTGATTATGGTATAAGTTGGGTTTGGTTTCTTGGCTTTGTTTCTGGATGTTTTCAGAGGGCCCAGGCTCAGTTCAGCACTCCTGGACTGTGTGCTCTAAATCTGGTGGGCTGGAACTAGGCCTGCAGGTATTTTCTCTGGCCCCTCAAGGTCAAGCATTGGCTGCACTGGAGAGGTGAGGTGCTCCTAGTTTGCTGTCAACAACACTTCGATGGGGGCTGCTGGCAAAAGCACAGTGGAGTGATGAGAGTGTCGCAGGAGACTGCACTGTGGTGGTGGGACTGCAGGTGAGTGCACACCAATGGGGTAGTGAGGGGGTTGTGGGTGCATGTGTGCCAGCAGAGGAGTAGTTGGTTCCCAGGTACATGGGTGCTGGTAGGGCGATGGTGGATCCCCATATGTGTTCATTGGCAGAGTGGCAAAAGGATGCTGTGGGTGAATGCACACTGGTTGAGGAAGGTTGCAGGCAGATACACCCTAGTGGGGGTCTGCCTGCAAAAGTGCTCCTATGGGAGGGTAGGGGCTGCTAGCAAAAGAGCTATGGCAGTAGCCACTGAGAAGGATTTTAGCAGGGCAGCTCAGGCTGCACGGCAAGTGAGTGCAGCAAGACAGGGACCCTGAGAGAGGCTGGCAGACAGGGGGCATTCCGACCAGACTGACCACATCCCATGGGCAAGACAGTCCTACTGTCTCCAGGTCCAGCAGATAACAAAGGGTAAAGTCACCTAGAGGAGTATGGCAAGCCCTGGGGGATGGGTGCCCATGGCTGTGCTTCAGTGTACCCATTCCCATGCCAAATCATCTGGGCTCCTCACAGACTAGAGTTCTGTCTCTCTCAAATCTCAAAGGAATTTTCCTTGCCAATTCAAATGCCTGTGAGGGTCATGGGGTCTCCCACAGGTAATATCCTGGAGGTCTGTGACTAGAGTGTGCCACTCCATACTTATTTCACTCATCCCTTCTCTAGGAGCCACTCAGGGCCAGGAACATGTCCTGGTGCTTGGCAACTCTATGCAGGGTTCCCAGCTCCCTTGCTTTTAACCCTAGAGTCTGCATCCTCTCTGTATCCATTCTCAATGCCTTCTCTCTGAAGATCTGTTCAGAGTGTGTTAGTCTACTTGGTGTTCTGGTCTCTCAGTGGGAGAAATTTTTCCTAGCTGTGACTAGCCAACTACCTTGGCTCTTCTACTCACCACTCTTACTGAACAGAACTGGAATTCCTACCTACTAAATTAAGGCAAGAAAAAAAGCATGTCGGGCATACAAATTGAAAAGAAAAAAATAAAACAAATCTATTTGCAGATGACAGCAGTAAACACGCAGAAAAATAAAACAAAGAAACCACAAAAGAAAACTCCTCCTAGAATTAACTAGTGAGTTCAACAAGATTGCAGGATATAAGATCAATACACAAAGAGCAATTGTATTTTATTACTAACATATACATTTATGAATATATAGAAACCAAAACTAAAAACACAATTCCTTTTTATAGTAACTCCAAATAAAATACTTAGGTATACAATTAGTAAAACATGTATGTAATCTGTATGTTGAAAATTATAAAATGCTGATCAAAAAAATAAAAAACCAAAATTAATGGAGTGACCAACCATGTTCATGCATTGAAAGATTCAATGCATTAATTATCCCCAAATTGATCTATAGGTTTAGTGGAAAGCCTATAAAAATTTCTGAGAGAGCTTTTAGAATCATATACAGACTTATTATAAAATGTACATGGAAGAACACAGGCCCTAGTATAGCTAAAATAATCTTGGCAAAGAATAAGGTAGGGAAAGTATACAATATTAATTAATATTGATGGATTGTATCCATGTCACTATCCTAATTTTGATATATACTATACTTTGGCAAAATGTTACCACTGAGGAAAATTAGAGGAAAAGTACAAGGAATTTTTCTTAGCATTTAAAAAACAGGCTTTATTGAGGTATGATTGATATATCAAAATCTATACATATTTAATATATGCAACTTGATAGGTTTGGGGATAAGTATACACCCATAAAACCATCAATGCCATAAATATATCCATCACCTCTCAAAGTTTCATCTCACCTCCTTTTTTATTATTGGTGGAAAGGACACTTGAAATAAGATATATGCTCTTAGGAAATTTTAAGTATGCAATAAAGTACTGTTAGCCATAGGGACTATGTTGTATAGTAGATCTCTAGAACTTATTTTTCTTACATAACTGAAACTTTTACCTCTTAATGGTCTTACAATTGCAGGTGAATCTACATTACCTCAATAAAAATTCAATTAGAAATCAATTTGCAGCCAGGCATGGTGGCTTGTGTCTGTAATCCCAGCACTTTGGGAGGCTGAGGAAGGTGAATCACCTGAGGTCAGGAGCTCGAGGCCATCCTGGCCAACACATGGTAAACCTTGTCTCTACTAAAAAAAAATACAAAACTAGCCGGACGTGGTAGTGGGCACTTGTAATCTCAGCTACTCAAGAGGCTGAAGCAGGAGAATCAATTGAACCTGGGAGGCAGACGTTGCAGTGAGCCAAGATCACGCCATTGCGCTCCAGCCTGGTTGACAAGAGTAAAACTGTCCACCCCCCTCCAAAAACAGAATCAATTAGCAAATGACACACATAAGCACAACTTTACCAATAATTGTGTTAAATATATATAGATTTCTGTTAGACAGATATTTTCAGAATGGAAAAAATCCTGGCCTAGCTATATGATATCTACAAGACACAAGTAGTTTTAAAGTATTTTTTTAAAAAATACTTCACTCTAAAAAGGCAAACAATTTCCCATTCATATATCTTCATTCTTTATTTTATTTTTTATGTTTTTGAGATGGATCTTGCTAGAGTGCAGTGGTGTGATCTTGGTTCACTGCAACCTCTGCCTCTCAGGTTCAAGTGATTCTTCCACTTCAGCCACTTGAGTAGCTGAGATTACAGAGGCACACCACCATGCCCAGCTAAATTTTTGTACTTTCAGTAGAGACAGGGTTTCACCATGTTGGCCAGGCTGGTCTCAAAACTCCTGACTTCAAGTAATCTGCCCACCTCAGCCTCCCAAAGTGCTGGGATTACAGGTGTGAGCCATTGTGTCCAGCCAATCTTTAAAAGCTGAAATAATCATTTAAATATCATATAAAATAGACCTTAAGACAAGGAGTATTACCAATTTTTTTTAATTCATAGGATTAAAATACTACTTTAAAAACAGGTAAGGAACATAAATATATATTCACTTAATAATAAAGCTTAAAACACAGGAAATAAAAACTGATAGAATTAAGGGAAGAAACAGAAAACACATAATCATATTTGTCTCACAGTAGTCAGTAGAATTACCAGAATTTTTTAAAAAGTATATATACTTTAAAAAGTATATATTCATATATATATATATATATATATATATATGAATTTGTGAATTTAAGGAAGTTGAGTGACATTGCCACTGCTTTGACCTAATATGACAGAAAACACATGCTTTGCGAGGGCACATATAATATTTAACAAAATAGATAATATTTTGGGCCAAAAAAACTGGTCTGTATAAAACTCAGAAAATCTGTTACCATTTGACTACTTCACAAGAAATGCTAAAGTGAGTGCTTCAGGTTGAAATGAAAGGACACTAGATAGTAACTCAAAGCCATATGAAGAAGATCTCTGGCAAAGTAAATATCTGAAAAATGTGAAAGCCAGTATAAGTGTGTTTTTAGTTTGTATTTCCCCTTTTTTTATATATGACTTAAAAGACAAATTGAACTTTTAAATGATAAGTTCATTATCAAGCACACAATGTACAAAATATAATTTGTGACAATAATGTAAGTGGGAGCTTAGTTTTTGTACAGAATTAAAGTTGACAGCAATTCAAATTAGATTGTTATAAACTTAGGATGTTATGTATAATCCCCCCCATAGTAACCATAAATAAAATATTTAAGGAACATACACAAAAAGAATGAGAAGAGCCTCAAACAGTTCACTACCAAAAAATCATCTATACATAAAAGAAGGCCAAAATAGGAATTAGAGATAAAAGAATTATAAGAATTATAAGACATACAGAAAATGCATAGCAAAATGGCAGAAGTAGGTCCTTCCTTATCAATAATCATATTAAATGTAAATGGGTTAAATTCTCCAATCAAAAGGCAGAGATGGCCAGAATTGGTTGCTTTTTTTTTTTTTAAAGCATTACCTAGCTACAGACTGGCTACAAAAGATCACTTTTGATCCAAAGACACAAAATAAGTTGAAAGTGAAAGGGTGGAAAAAGAAAAATTTCAAGCAAATAGTAATGACAAGAGAGCCAAAGGAGCTCTACCAAAATCATGCAAAACAGAGTTTAAGTGAAAAAGGGTTATAAGAGACAAAAAAAAGTTATATATTGATAAATGGGTCAATTCATCAAGAAATAACAATTATGAACAAATACGCATCAAAACATATGAAACCCCAAGATATATGAAACAGAACCACAAAATATATCAAACAAACACTGAAAAAATAGAAAAGAGAAATAGTTCTACGATAGTTGTAGACTTGGTATTTTACTTTCAACAATAGATGGAACATCTAGACAGAAGATAAATAAGGAAATAGAGGGCTTGAAAAACACTATAAATCAACTAACAGACATAGATGGAACACTTCCACCCAACAACAACAGAATATGCTCTTCTCAACTGTACATGAAATATTCTCTAGGATAGAGCATATGTTAGGCCACAAAATAAGCCTTAACAAACTTAAAAATATTAAAATTATGCAAAGTATATTTTCTGATCACAATGGAATGAAATTCAATCAATAACAGAAAGAAAACTGAAAAATCTGCAAATATGTGGAAATAAGACAATATCCTTTTAACCAATGAGTTCAAAAGAAATCACAGGAGAAATTAGAAAAAAAAATGAATACAAATGAAAATACAACTTACTAAAACCTATGGAATGACATAAAGACAGTGCTCAAAGAGAAATGTATAGATGTAAATGCCTACATTAATAAAGAGGAAAGAATCTCAAATAACCTAACTTTACACCTTGAGGAATTAGAAAGAGATCAAATTACATCCAAAGTAGCAGAAGGAAGAAAAGAATAAAAACTAGAGCAGAGTTAAGTAAAACACAGAATAAAAGATCAATAGAATTAGTGAAGCCACAGTTGATTTCTAGAAAAGATCAATAAAATTTATCTTAGGTAGACTGACAAAGAAAAAGGAGAAAAGGTACAACTAAAATTAAAAACAAAAGTGGGGATATTACTGCCAATCTTACAGAAATAAAAGGGATTATAAGAGAATACAGAAACTTGTATGCCAATATTTATTGCAGAATTATTCACAATAGTCAAAAGATAGAAGCAACCCAAGTGTCTATCAACAGATAAATGGATAAACTAAATGTGGGATATATGTACAATGAAATATTATTCAGCCATAAAGAAGAATGAAGTTCTGATACATGCTGCAAAATGAATAAATCTTGACAATATTATGCTAAATGAAATAAGCCAGACACAAAAGACAAATGTTGTATGATTTGTTATTAGAAATATAAATAATAAGCAAATTCATAAAACCACAAAGTAGATTAAAAGTTACCAGGGCCTAAGTGAGGGGGTGGAGGGATGAGCAATTATTGCTTAATGATAACAAAGTTTCTATTTGTGGTAACCAAAAAGTTTTGGAAATAGATAGTATAGATGGTTGCACAACACTATAAATGTAATTAATGCCACTGAATTGTACACTTGAAATGGCTAAAATGGCTAATTTTATGTTATATCTATTTCATTACAATAAAAAAGAAAGTCTTTCAAAAATTGTTGCTGGAACAACTGGATGATCCACATGAAAAAAATAAACTCCAAACTCTGTCTCACACTGTATCCACAGATTAATTCAAGATGCATAGAGACAGACCTAAATGTAAAACCTGAAACTGTAAAGCTTTTAGGAAAAAAATACTACTGTGACCTGGGATTATCAGAGATCTATCAGGCAAAGCACAGAAAGCAATGACTGTAAAATAAGAAATTGATAAATTAGTCTTCATCAAAATTTAAATGTTCTGCTCATGAAGATACACCATTAAGAAAATGAATGAGCAATATACAGCCTAGGAGAATGCATTCACAACACATATATCTTACAAAGGACTTGTATCTAGAATATATAAAGAACTACAATTCCAAAATAAAATGGACAAACAACCCAATAAATATAGTCAAAGGACTTGAGGAGGTCTCAAAGAGTCTCGAGAGTCTCAAGGAGAGACAATCACAAATATATGAATAATTGGAAAGCAAATGAAAAAGTTTTCAACCTCATTCATTGTCAGAGAAATGCAAATTAAAATCACAATGAGTTGCACTACATACTCATTAGAATAGCAAACATTTAAAAGATTGAAAACAAAATATTACTAAGGATGTGAGCAAGCAGAATTTTCATATATTGCTAGGGAGGGCATAAAATGATACATCTACTTCGGAAAGAGTTTTGGCAGTTTCTTATAAAGTTAAGCCTAGAATTACCCTGTGACTGCATAATTCCAGTACCAGGTATTTATCAAAGAGAGATAAAAGAAAATACTCATTCAAAAACTGGTTCACAACAAATTTATTCCTAATAACCAAAACCAGAAGTAACACAAATGTACATCAGTATGAGAATGGGTTTAAAAACTGTGATGTATTCATAAAATGAAAATACCAATCAAAAATTTTAAAGTATGTTATGGATACATGCAACAACGTGAGTATCACAGATATTGTACTGAGCAAAAATAGCCAGACAGAAAATTTGTCATATTTATTAACCCATGTATATAAAGTTCTAAAATGTTTTTTAAAATGGTGAAAAAATCAAAACAGGGTGGTTTGCCTACGGGTTGGGGGTGAGAATTGACTGGGAGAGGACATGAAAGGACTTTTTGGATAGGAGTGTAAGTTACACAGATGTAGCCATTCATCAAAACTGTACAGCTTATGTTGTTCATTTCAATATATATTTGAATTTTATTTCAAAAAATATGATTATTAAAAAATATAAATAAGATAAAAAAAAATAAAGGGCCAGCCATGTACACAAAAGGGAAATGTTAAAGATAGATGGAACAGGCTCTATAAAGCTTGATTACAGCAAAATTCTTGTTTAAGAAGGTAAAAGGTCAGTGGGGCTGGCACACAGTTGAAAAAGAGAATGGAATGAGAAAACCATTGAGCTAGACATGATCCAGATCACATAGGCCCAGTTAAGCCAGGAAAAGGAGTGTTCACTTTTTTTAAAAAAATGAAGTATAATGGAAAACCATTGGAGAGTTTTAAGAAGGGAAACACCATGATCCAATTTGAGTTTTTAAACAGATTACTCAAGCAGCTGTGTGGGAAATAAATTGGAGAAGCCAAGAGCCTAATCAGGAAAACTAGAAAAGAAGCCAGTTGTCTTGGTAAGAAATAAAAATGATCAGAACTACTCGGTAGCAGTAGCAGAGAGAAGAAAATTGACCATTTCAAAACATAGAATGGGAAGAATTGAACTTAATAATAGATGAATGTAGGAGAAGGAATTAGAAGAGAGGGAGAAACAAGGATGGTATCCAAGTTTATGACTGGAGAAATTGAGCAAAGCGTGATGCCATTTCATTTGCAAACGTGGGAAAGACTGGGAGAATTGGGTTTGGTCAGAGGGAGGAGCCCGAGGATGTTTGGACAGGGTAAATCTGAGGATCAAGTAGAGAAGTCAGTGATGTTTCTGGATATAGATGTGTAGACGTCAAAGGAGAGTTTGGTCTGGGAATATAAATTAGAGAGTCATCAGCCTCTGACAACATTTAAAGCTCTGGAAGTGGATGAGAGTGAGAGGAGAGTTCAGAGAGAGCCAGGGCCCCAGCTGAGTTCTGGGGAACACACAGAAGAAAGTTGATGGAACCAGGAAGAAGACAGAGAAGTGGCCAGAGGATAGGTGAAAAACAGAAGACACTGATGTCATGGAGAGCATTTTGAGGAGGGAAGTATCAGCTGTGTTAAAGAAGCTAAAAGGTCAGTGAAAGTACAGTGTCTGCAGAATTTAATAATAAGGACATTGCTGGTAACCTTGGCAAAATCAGTCGCAGTTGTAGCAGTGGTAGCTGCACCCATACTACACCAAGTAAAGGAGAATTTACTGTGAAGAGGCAGTGAAAATTGGAGTACAGGAGGTTTGCAAGAGAGAAAGCATGAAGTAGGCTCTTGGAGAGTGGGAAATCTGGATGCTGGGATTGCCGGCCACTGATGAGAGTCCTCCTAAAGACATGCTTGTGTGGCACCAGTATATTTCTTAATGTAAGCCTCAGTGAAGAAAGGTATCAAATTAAAAAATAAAACTAGCAAACTGGTCATCTTGGATGTGTGATGTAGTTAACCTGCTTGGATATAGCCATGGAGAAGACAAATGATTGGGTACCTTCATAGTTGGAGTTTTTCAGCAGAGTATAAAAAATTAAGAGATGAACAAGGGAGTTGAGATTCTTTGCAAGGGGGTAATTATGGTAACAGACCACAAAATTTCATTGGTAAAAGAAGAGAAGCAAACATAAAGGGAAGCTGAGGGCATATGGAAACCTCTCTCTCTCTCTCTCTCTCTCTCTCTCTCTCTGTGTGTGTGTGTGTGTGTGTGTGTGTGTGTGTGTGTGTGTGTGTGTGTGTGTGTTGGGGCTTGGGAGTGAGAATCAATAATTGGATTTCAGGGGGCACTTGAGAACCTGAATGTAATGATAGGTTGTAATCAGAGGGCAGCATGCTGGAATTTTAATCTGGGAGGTAGTAGTACCATTTGGGATAATAATTTAGAGTTGCAGGGTACACCTTGGACATCAGTGGCAAAGTGGAAGAAAGTGTCCTTTGAGAATGAGGAGCTATAAAAACCCAAAGGATGGTGTATTAGTTCGTTCTCACACTGCTAATAAAGACATACCCAAGACTGAGTAATTTATAAAGGAAAGAGGTTTAGTTGACTTACAGTTCAGCATGGGTGAGGAGGCCTCAGAAAACTTATAATCATGATAGAAGGGGAAACAAACATGTCTTCTTCACATGCTGGCAGCAAATAGACATGCCAAGCAAAAGTTGGGAAAGCCCCTTATGAAACCATCAGATCTTTTGAGAACTCACTATCAAGAGAATAACATAAGGTAACCACCTCCATTATTAAATTGCCTCCCACCAGGTCCCTCCCACGATACATGGGGATTATAGGAACTACAAGTCAAGATGAGATTTGGGTGGGGACACAGCCAGACCATATCAGACAGTATGTTCCTTTGCTAGGGCTGCTGTAACGAAGTATCACAGACTGGATGGCTTAAACAGCAGAAATGTATTTTCTTAGCATTCTGGAGGCTAAGAAATCCAAGGTCAAGGTGTTGGCAGTTTAGGTTTCTTCTGAGGCCTCTCTCCCAGACTTGCAATTGGCCATATTCTCTCTGTGTCCTCATAAGCCAGTCTATGTGCTTTTGTATCCTAATTTCCTCTTCTTATCAGGACATTAGTCATATTGGATATAACCTCATTTTACCTTAATTGCCTCTTTAAAGGCCTTGTCTCCAAATGCAGTCACATTCTGGGATACAGGGGTTAGGACATCAACATATGAATTCAGTCAGGGGAGGGCACAATCAGCCCATAACAACAGGGTATTAGAAGAGTCATTTGTGTGGACTTTGGGGTGTGCAGTAACTAGACAAAGAAGAAGATAAAGAACCAGGAACTAAGTCTTCAGTGAATTCAGGAGAGTGACCAGGTCAATGGTAGCAGTCACAGTCATGTGTGCCTGGTAGGGGCAGGCTGTGTTGAGACCCATAGTTCCTAGGTCTCAACAGAGTGGTTGCTTTCAGAAAGAAGACAGCGGTTATCTGGAAGCAGCCACAAGGAGTAAGGGGAACAACCAGTCTCCCTCCTTGGTCACGAGGAATTTGGAAATACGGTCCTGAAAACACAGGCTCCACCTGAGACCGCTGCCAAAGCAGGGCTGTCCTCAGGCAATAGCCATGTTTCCAAAAAGGCAGCTGGAGAATGGGGTGTGGGGAAGAGGCTGAAGACACAGGAGATCTGGCCAGTCAGCAAGAGTCCACATGAGAGGTGTCTGGTCTCCTGCCCTGCAGCTTGCATGCACATGTATGTGTGTATTCCGTGTCTCATCTATTTCAAGGCTATCATTCAGCATTTCCCCCTTCAGAGCAATAACTCTCATTGTCTCATTGTCTAATGCCCATGTGGGACATTTTTACCACTTAATTTTTTTTAACTTTTATTTTCAGTTTGGGGTACATGTGCAGGTTTGTTATATAGGTAAATTGCTTGTCACAGGAGTTTGGTGTATGGATTATTTTGACACCCAGGTAATAAGCATAATACCTGATAGGTAGTTTTTTGTTTCTCTCCCTCTACTTTAAATTGGTGGCTGGAAGAACCACACTCAGGCGCAAGAGGGGATGCCTGTGAAAAAGCAGCCGACTCGCCAATTGAACTTCCAAATCCATGTGTCAATTTGTTCCTGGCAAGCAGTGCCCCCAAGAGCTCAGGGGCAGCTTTCACTCCATGAGTCCAAGGACAACCTAAAGTTAAAGAATCACATCCTGGGGTTTGGTGTCTCTGATGGCTTTTACCATCAAAAGGATCCAATTAAAGTGACAAGGGTTTAAATGTCTCTTTATTTTATTCACAAAATATCAGGTGATTCTTCCCTTCAGATTTATACATTAATGTTCAGAATTAAAAAATCAGCTGTGTGCAGTGGCTTGAGCTAATCCTACAAGACACATTTGGCCACATAAGCATGGGCAAATGCAGAAATTTGAGTTTCGAGCTGGAACATCTGAAGGACAGGATGTGCCTACCCATTTAGTACATTTTACTCCATGGACTGAGCCAGGCACTTTAGGAAGATGATGCATTGCTAAAGACTGTCTAGAAACAGGAAAACAAACCCAAGCCAGAGAAGGCTTTCTCAGCTTAAATAGAGGAAAACCTTAAGGAAATGGGCTGAAATTCAATTATCTTCATCACTAGGGAGAAAGAAAATCAGGATTTTATTAATTTTTAAATTTCTATTTATTTTTTTCTTTTAGGATCCAGGGAACATGCGCAGGTTTGTTACGTGGGTATATTATGTGATGCTGAGGTTTTGGGTACGATTGAACTCATCACTCAGGTAGCGAGCATAGTACTCAATAGGGGTTTTTCAACTCTTCCCCTCTCCCTACCTCCCCTGTCTAGAGGTCTCCCAGTGTTTCTTGTTCCCATCTTTATGACCATGCATACTCAATGTTTAGTGCCCATTTATAAGTGAGAACCTGGGGTATGTGGTTTTGTGTTCCCATATTAATTTGCTTAGAATAATGACCTCCAGCTTCATTCATGTTGCTGCAAAGAACATGCATTTGTTATTTTTTGTAGTATTCCATGGTAGATATGTACCGTATTTTCTTTATCCAACCCATTGTGTATGGGCATCTCTTTGCTATTGTGAATAATGCTGTAATGAATGGACACTTACGTGTGTCTTTTTGGTAGAGTGATTTATTTTCCTTTGGGTATCTACCCAGAAGAAACTAAGTATGTGAGACTACCTGGATAGCATCTCAAGTTAGATAATAATAAAATGATTATGTATTTTCATTCATCCAACCAGACGTTTTCAAATCCCCTTTTGTGTTCTATGCTGGATGATAGGGATATGAAAAAGGCAGGGCTTCCTCCTCTAAATATCTCTCAGACTAGGGGAAGGCAGACAGTCAGATAAGATCAACTCCCATTAGAAGATGATCTGGACTACATCATGAGTCTCAATCAGTAGATTCAGGAGCCTGGACCAAAGAGCATCTAGATTTGTAAAGTTTTACTTCACTGGGTATTTTCTAGAGGAAAAAAAAAATTCATACATAAATGTGTTATTTTAAAGGAAAGTGGATAAAGTTGTAAGTAACAAAAAGAAAATTTATTTGAAAGTTTTTCTGAATTCATAGAGCTTCTTGACATCGTCTATTTTATCAATTGATGGATATTAAAACCAAATACTGCATGTTCTCACTTGTAAGTGGGAGCTAAATGATGAGAACACATGGGCACATAGAGGGAAACAACACACACGAGGGCCTTTTGGAGGGTGGAGGGTGGGTGGAGGGAGAGGATCTGGAAAAATAACTGATGGGTACTCGCCTCGATACCTAAGTGATGAACTGATCTATACAATGAAGCCCTAGGACACAAGTTTATCTAAGTAACAAACCTGCACTTGTACCCCCAAACTAAAATATAGCTGTATCTGGGAGTTCAGGGAATATTTTGATATCAAAAAGGGAACTTCGAACTAAGAGAATCTGGTAACCACTGGTCCAGCCACCAGCATGAGATTCCTGTTCCCTAGTGTCATTCAGCAGAACTGGAGGTTTCCTCTGATCTGTTACCATGTCCTTTTCCTCCTTGGGAACCTCACTCTGTCGATTACCTCCTCTCTTTAGCATCTTCAATCTTCCCCTCTTGGCTAGAACTTTTTCCTTAGTCCATATCCACACTCAAATCTCTTCTGTCTTTACAAGAACATTCTCTATCATGTCAGTTCCACAAACACATAGTGGACATCTGTATAATGCAGTCTGGAATGTCAGGGAAAGAGTCCCTGAAAAGATAGAAATTGACCTCAGAATGTAAGGTGGCACTAACCAACAAATATAGGGGCAGGGGGTAGAAAGAAAGGGTGTTCCATCTTTCATTTTACCTCCTAAAATATCTCCCAAATCCATTTGCTTCCCTCCAACTCCAACACCAAATAATCCAAGCTGCTGTCTACTCCTACCCAAACTATTGCAAAGGCTTCAGTCACTGGCCTAACTGTAGTCGCTCTTGACTTTTAGCTATCTGGTCTCCACACTGCAGCCAGAGTGGTCTTTTCAAAATGTGACTCCCCCAAACTCCTCACATGATCCCCTCCAAGGCCCGAATAATCTGGGCCCTGCCTGACTCCTCCTCAAACACCCCACATCCCTTCATGCTTCACTCACTAACCCACACTAGACTTCTTGGACTTTGTATTTGCTCTGCTCCCCCATCCAAGGACCCTTTTATGTGATTTTTTTTTTTTGACCTGAACTCAGGAATTTGATTTTATTTTAAAAGCAGTGGGAACTCTGAATGACTAAGCAGAGTAGTGACTACATCTGAGTTAATCTATATTCCTAAAAGAGCATCCTGGCTACTGTGTGAAAAGTGGATTTGTGGGAGCAGAGGATAAAGCAAGGAGACAACTGAGGTCTCCTTATATTTGATGATGGATTTGGCGAAGGAGAGGGAAATAAATGGAGAAACTAAAGATGACCCCCAAGGTTCTGGTCTGATTGACGAAGTGGATGTTGTTTTCATTGGAAATCTGTAATAAAAGACTGGTGAGGTTGCAGAGATAAAAGAAAGCTTATACGCTGTTGATGGGAGTGTAAATTTGTTCAAGCATTGTGGAAAAACAGTGTGGTGATTCCTCAAATACCTAAAAACAGAACTATGATTTGACACAGCAATCCCATTACTGGGTATATACCCAAAGGAATATAAATCATTCTATCATAAAGATACATACTCATGTATGTTCGCTGCAGCACTATTTACAATAGCAAAGACATGGAAGCAACCTTGTGCCCATAAATGGTAGACTGGATAAAGAAAATGTGGTACATATGCACCATGGAATTCTATGCAGCCATAAAAAAGAATCAAATCATGTCCTTTTCAGGAATATGGATGCAGCTGGAGGTCATGACCCTTAGCAAACTGAAGCAGGAACAGAAAGCCAAACATTGCCTATTCTTACTTACAAACAAATGATGAGAACACATGAACACAGGGGAACAACACATGCTGAGGCCCATCAGAGGCTGGAGGGTGGGAGGAGGCAGAGGATCGGGAAAAATAACTGATGGTCACTAGGCTTAATGCCTGGGTGACAAAATAATATGTATGACAAAACCCCATGACACAAGTTTATCTATATAACAAGGCTGCATATGTAGCCCTGAACTTAAAAGTTTTTAAAAAAAGAAATCCGTGGGAGGGACAGCTATGGGGTTCACTGTCCTATCTCTACTGATTACCTGGTGTTCCCAGCTCTTTGAGGGCTGTGAGTTGTTAGGGTCATGGGGCTGTGGAGTTCTTGATAGGAAGTAAACTGTGGAAAATATCAAAGTGTGGAGAGGATTGAAGAGCATGGCCTGTATAAAGCATGGTGGAAGTTCACCCATAAGAGATGAACTTGAGACATTACCTTGCTGGTCCATGACATCAGCATTCATTTTCCTCTCTATCTTGACCCCCTCCTGTCTTCACTTCCTTCCCTATCCAGCTGAGATGTCATTTCTTATCATCTCAACCTCTCTCTCACCAATACGCTTGCCCCATTGTTCCCTCAATCCCACTTCTGGAAAAACACCAACTTTGGATGAACGCAATTATTGCTCCTCTCTGGTTGCTAAGCACTGCTAGAAAGCCACATAGATTGGTGGTCATTATAAATCATTGGTGCCACTCTAAATTTATGGTCTCCAACTTCAAATGGACCCTCAGTGCTGCTTTGCAATCCTCTCTTGTTTTCCTTGTCAGCTCTCTCTCATTCTCCACAGTGGCTATTGCGAATTTTAACCCTCTCTTCAAGCCCACTTCCCCTTCTCTCTTTGAGCAGATGAATTCACTCCAATTCACAGAGAAAACAGAAGCCATTGGGAAGGGAAACTACCTCTGCTTTCCTCCATCAACCTATAAACCTACTTAAGTCTAAAACTATCCTTTCTGACCTCTCACCAGTGACACATTGGTTCTTCTGTTTAAAAATGGCACTTCAGCCTGGATCTCATTCCTACCCACCTTTTTGGAATATTCCTCTATTTATTTCCTTTCTTCCTTATATTGTTCATTCCCTTCTCTATCAGCTCCTTCCCAGCTGCATGGAAACCTGCTCAGATCTCCCCATCTTAAAAAAAAAAAAAAAAAAGAACCTCTTCTTTCCTTTATCCCTAACTAGCTACTACCAAATATCTCTCCTTTCTTCCCATCAAAACTTTCTAAAAATATGATCAGCACTTTTTTGCCTCCAATTTTTATGGCCCACTCTCTCCATGAATCACTGTAGTCTTACTTTTGTCATGACTCTGCCCTCACCATTGTCACCAGCAACCTTCATTTGGAATTTGCTGGTTACTCTACAGTCATACGTCCCTTGGGTTCTCAGCAGCTTGATGCTGTTAACTATGTATCTTTTCTAGAAACTCTCTCTTCTCATTAGCTTCTGAAAACCATACTCTCCTGGTTTTCCCATATTCTTCTAGGCTACTACTATCTTCCCCTTCTTGACCTTGAATGACAGTTACATGCTGAACTTTCTTCACTTTTTTGTTCTATACCCTGATCTTGCGTAGGTTCTATGGTAGCTTATTTGCAAAAATAGTCCCCATTCGCTAACCCTCTCTGTACCTGTTCTTTGTAATGTAACTTTGCAATTCTTCCAGTCAGGAGGTGGAGTCTATTTATCTGCCTCTTGAATCTAGACTGGCCTTGACTGACTTTGGCTAAGAGAAGAGGCAAAGCAGCATTGTGCCAGTGTGCAGTCTGGAGCTCACTGCTGCTTGAGCAAGCCTGTGCTAGTTTCTTGGATGATGACAGCCCTATGGTCTAACCACTCCAGTCAATCATCAGCCAAGCAGCTGCTGACTGAGGCTATCTGAGACCAGCCAGCCTCAGCCAACCTACCAACCAGCATAGGTACAGGATCAAGCCTTTCTAAGATCAGCCAAGCCTCGATCACCTCACAGAATTTATAAACTCATGAAAAACAATCCATGGTTGTTTTAAGCCACTAAAATTTGGGAATGATTAGCTGTGCAGCAAAAGCTCGTGAATACAGCTTCACTCCCTCTCATACCCTCAGTGGCCGTCTTTATGTTGATGGTTTCCTACATTACAACTTTAGAATAGATTGGCCTTCTTACGGTCCATATTTATACTTGCCTACTGGATAATAGTATTTATTCAACTTTTTATGTGGTCCAGACACAATGTTATATGTATTTCTTTTCATCCTCTCAACCACCCTACTTGGTGGATTTTTATCATTATCCCATCTTACAGATAAGAAAACTGAGGCAAAGAGAGGCTAAAGACATGACCATAATCATGCAGTTGAAACTGATGGATCTAGGGTTTGAACCCAGGTCGGTCAAACTTCAAATCCTATTTTGTCACCATTATACTGCTTTCCCCAACTGCTTGCAGTTCCAAGTACATCATATGTTCTCATGTCTCTAACTTCACTCATGTTGACTTTTCTTCCTTATGCATCCTATGCTCTCCTTTTTCTGGCTCTTACTTACCCTTTTTAACTTTACTTGAATATGCCTCTTTAAGAAGTTTTCCAGCCTTTCCTTCCTTCCATGGGAATGGACGAGAGAACCCTCCTCTCTGTCACTATAACATCTCCTGCACACTTTTACCCCACACTCACAGCATCATACTGACATTATGTCTCCGCTCCTAGACTATGAGCCCCTTGGGGACAGGAACTCTGGCCTCAGGAATGGTACCACTTCACCCAGCCAGGCACCATGAGGCAACATACACTAAGAGAATGGTTACTCAGATATCATCATGGTGCAGCCCAAGGTCAGACAAGTAGAGCCCAAGGACCTAAAACTGCTCAAAATATCAGCTACTCGTATAGAATGGAAATTTCAATTCATTTGGCAATTTCTACGGCAGTGGATCTTAAAAAGAACTTTTCACAGACAGAGAATTTGCAAAACCACTCACCCTAGACTCAAATACGTGAGCTACAAGAAAAACTGCAAGAGATCACGGGGTTCCTGCTCTTTCTTCCTTATTTCATCAATAGACAGTTTCTCATGAAAATGGATTGGGGAGTTGGGGAGAGAGAGCATGGGGAGAAATGCCAGATATAGGTGATGGGGAGGAAGGCAGCAAATCACACTGCTGTGTGTGTACCTATGCAACAATCTTGCATGTTCTTCCCATGTACCCTAAAACCTAAAATGCAATTTAAAAAAAGAAAAGAAAAAAGAAAATGGACTCTACAACATGCAAGAAATGAGAGATTTAAGAAATGGAACAGGTCACCCTGGCCATAAGATTCCAATGGCCCCCAAAAGGCACTCTTTCTTTGACAATGAAAGCCATCACCCTGGGATGGGTGGGGCTTTCTCAGAGTCCTCAGTCTTAAAAGCTGCTGTCATCTTCTGGGGAAAGGAAGGTGTCATGTAGCACAGGGCCATCAGTTCCACTTCAGCCATCTTTGATGTGATGAGACAGTGATGAAGGAAGCAGCCATCAGGAGAGGAGAGTATTTAGAGAACAAAATCCTGGGTTTTAGCAAATGTTCCAAGCAATTAAAAAAAAAATTACAAAGTGTGTAGGGAGCAAACACTGATATGGTGATATTACACATCCAGAATACATTTTGCAAAGTTTCTCAGTGAAGCATCAGGGAATCTTTAACCATTGACCTTTTAAGAGATTTCTTTTAGAAACCCTTGATTCTAAAATTAAGCTCACACCAATGAGGGGCTATGGAGCCAGCATGATCATAGGGTACTGTAGGTTAGTTTGTCCTTGGGTTAGTGGTGTTTGCATTGTAATTATGGCTTAGCATAATTTTTGAAGGTAGACACTGTTTTACAGAGGTGTGGCAAAGACTACTAGCTTCTCACCAAAAATGTATCCTTACCTTTTCTGCTTGAGTACACAGTCAGACTACATTTCCCAGTCTGCCTTGCAGATGGTATGACCATAAGACTAAAGTTCTCATCACTGAAATGTGGCAGGAAGTGATTTGTACTCCTTCTAGGCTTGGCTCTTAAAAATTTCCATACCTCAGGTTTGCAATATGAAAAAGGTCCTAGAGATGGATAGTGGTGGTGGGTATGCACCAGTGTGAGTGTACTTAATGCCACTGGACTATACACTTTAAAATGGTTAAAATGGCCAATTGTATCTTATGTATATTTTATTACAATTTAAAAATAAATTCTAAAACTTTCTGTACATGCTCCATCATTCTCTTACTCCCTTTCGACAGACTGATATGGAGACAACTTCAGGGCAATCTTGGAAGCCACCAAAAATGTTGAAAATGACAGAATCTCTATAAGCATGATTATTTCAGGTAATTTGGTTACCTGAAATAAATTTCTATTGTATTTGAGCCATTATACTTATTGGATTCTGTATTAATTACCTGTTGCTGCATAACAAATTGCCCCAGATTTTAGTTGCTTAAAACAACATTTATCATCTCAGAGTTTCTGTGAGTCAGGAATCCAGGTGAGGCTTAGCTGGGTCCTCTACTTCAAGGTCCCTCAAGACAATAATCAGGATGTCAGCCAAGGCCACCATCATCCCAAGCTTGACTGGGGAAGGAAGTATCTGTCTCCAAGCTCACTCACGTGATCATTGGCAGAATTTGGTTCCTCGTGGGCCATTGGCCAGAGGCCACCCTCAGCTCCAGGCCATGCAGGTCTCTCCACAGAGCTGCTCTCAATGTGACAGCTGCAAGTGAGAACAGTCAGCATGAGGGAGCGCGTGAGGCCAAACTCATCATCTTGAGTAACTTCATCTCAGAAGTGACATCCCTTCTTTTTGTCACCTGAGTTCACTAGAAATAAGTCATGAGGTCCAGCCCATACTTAAGGACTTTTCCACAAGCATGAAAAAGGAGAATTATACAGAAGTATGAGAGCCAGGAGACGGGGATCCTTGGTAGCCACAGGGTCTATCTGCTGCAACAGCTAGCCTACCCTCACTGTCATAACAAGCCTAATGGATCAGGATGCAGCTTTGGTATTGGTGAGCATTTTTGAAGGTTGTTTGAACATTAGACCCACACATCCTGCCTCTCCCTGGGGGCGGACGCAGAGGTGCCCAATTTCAGGTTATTTGTAACTGAAGAGATGAGTGATGGCATTTCAAAGAGGCCTGAGTTTTTCCAGCATGATCCGTAGCAGCATCATGACCACAGCTGACCATAAACCCAAGACCCAATGGAGAATTCATTTTCTCTTGCTGCCAAATAATCTCACTTTCTTTCACCCAGTGAGTAAAAACCATGACAGCAGGGTGTTCCCCACAGTAGTGGCTTTGCCATGCTGTTCTCTGAAGGGTCTGACCAGTTCCCACTACTTTGGAAGGTGGAGAAGGGAGCTTATAGGTCAGGCTTTCACAAGCCTGAATTGAGGTGGGATTGGGCAGACAGCTGTCAAATGCGAAGATCCTGGCTTTATGTGTCGTTCAACATAATTGCTCATCTGGCTGAGCCCTGCTTCTCCCCAGATGTTGCATCACTGCACTGCTGGAATTGCTGCTTTCAGCCCCCTCTCATCACTCTAATTAAGCCAAAATAATAAGGCAACATGTTAGACACAATGATCGAGTTTTAATTAGACTTTGATAAACCCAATGCGAATTTGGTCTCATCAGGTGCAACATATTGGTGAGCAGGAAGGCGGTGAATCATGAGATGGTTTTGGTATAAATAGCTATTACGGTTTCAGTGTCATCTGTGTGTAGGGAGCCTAGAGGTTGGGCATGTATGTAATCACACTAACCCTTTACATTTGGGGAGTACTTTACCGTTTTCAAAGTTCTTTCAGGTCTTTGCTATGTGACTGTGGGAGCTGAGGCTCACCTGGTACAAAGCGTGCAAGCCCAGATGGGGAGGAGAGGGAGAAGATAATGTTTAGTCAGTTCCTAAGGTATGCCAGGCACTGTGTTAGCAACGTCATACACAGGATAGAAGACAAATGTCTCACCACTGTCTCAGTACTTAAGATGTGTCATGTCTGTTCATTTCTTTTGCAGGTCTCTCTTAACCGCTTCATGCAAACGGTCCTCAAAGCCATCCTGGAAGATGACAGTCACAGAGGCAGAATCACAGAATTAGAGCTGAGAGTGCCTTTAGAGATAGATCCAACCTCCTCATTGTACACATGGGGAAACTGAGGCACAGAAAGGCAAAGGCCATCACCCTGGGCACATGATGATTTGGTGGTAAAATCAGACAAGAATTTGACTGACCCTGCAACTCCCTCTAATTCATTTAATTCAATTTGATTCAACAAACACTTGTGGAGCACCTACTATGCGCCAAGCACTGTTTTAGGGATGTATCCATGGATTAAAACTAATAAAGATCCATCTAGTAGACTTCCATTCTGGGGGGTCGGGGACAAATAGTGCACAGTAATTTATATAGCATGTTAAGAGAGAATAAGTGCTATGGACAGGAGAAAGAGAGAGAGAGAGAGAGAGAGACAGAGAGACAGAGAGACAGAGAGACAGAGAGAGAGAGAGCAGGATGAAGGAGGTTGGGAGCCCCAGAGATGAATGAGCTTAAATTTAAGACAGTGTGACTAGGATAGCTTGTACTGAGATAAGAAAACTTCCTAAAGGCAAAGGTCCCCATCCACTCCTTCACCTGTCCATTCCTTGGGAATGTACTGAACACTTCCTGTGCCCAGTCTTTTAATGGCAGTGGGCTCTGATGTCAGTAAAGCCTAGCCACCCATCTTTCTTAGGAATCTCTGCTAAATTCAGGTGCAACATGGTGTTCTGAGCTACTTTTTTCTAACAAATGGCATTCTCCAAGATCATGACCAGCCAAGTGGCTCCAATGGTGCTGACCACTTCACAGGGCACAAAACATCTTGTTGCAAGATGAGAAATACAATAGCAGGTATGGATGTGAGAAGGTGTCCCCTGCTACACTTGGGAGCAGGCAGTCTATCTGCGGGGGGTTCCTCTCTTCCCACTCACTCATTCCATGTGGCACACCCATAAGCCTTCCTTCCTGGAAAATGCCCACCTGACCTTTATCCACCTCTCTCCTCCATGATTTCTCCAGACTGGAGCTGACATCACCATCAAAGCCCCGTTTGAAACCCTCGGTGGGCAGGAAGTTATCCCTGTATGCTTAAGGAGTCTGTGGATTCCTGTACCTACTCCAGCCTGCTAATTGGAGTCCACTGACCCCAGGTCATTCATCTTCTACCTTTCCCTAATTTGTTGAAGTAGCATTCGGTCAGGGCACAGAAGTGCTTTCGGTCAGGGGACTTCGTATTACGCTATGTGGGAGCAATAATCTTTTTTGCTTGGCTAGAATTTTACCATTGACAAACAAGGCACTTTCCCAACCATCATGTCATTTGAGACCCACAAAAGTGCTGGGATATTATTCCTTTTTTTCTCCCCTAGATTAGGAAGCCTATACTCTTAGGAGTTAAAGATTTGTTCGACATCACACAGCCACTGAAGCAAACGAAATGTCCGATGATCTTTCTGGAACCCTGAGCTGGCTGGCTCTGTGGACATTTGGGGATAGGCCATGTGGACAAAGTAGAAGTAATCAAGTTGAGTAGAAAAGTAATAGAACAGCATGAAACCCAGGGGTAGGACAGCGTCATGTTTCTCAAACTTCAGTGTGTGCAGAAGTCACCCAGGGATCTTGTCAACATGCAGATTCAGAGTCAGCAGATGTGAGTCAGGGCCCAAAATTCTGCATTTCACCAAAACCCCCAGGTGATGCCAATGCAGCTGGCCACAGGCCACACTTTAAACAGCAAGGAGATGATACAAGTCTGCTCACCACGTTGCCCCATTGGATGGAGTTCTGCCCTTCAGGAGCCATGTGACTTTGAGCTGGTCTCGTGGACAATCTGAAAGTCAGGGTGGTTATTTTGCCCTCAACTATGCAACAGAGAAATGCCATGGTGAACTTTCAGACAAGACCCTGATTGAGCTACATCTGAAACTGTCACATAATGTTATGCAAGGTGTACCCTGCACAAAGGCACCTGCCTGCGGGGGATGGGTGTCAACTGAACCCCAGCTCTCACTCTACTCACCATGCAGCACCCCTGCACAAGGTTACACCCACCTAGAGGAAGGGGCACCATTTCTTTCATTGATACAAGGGTACCACGTGTATAAGCAGAGGTCTTGTATACCTTCTCACCCTCCTTGACACCTGCTTATGGTCTAATTGATCCACCTCTATAGGGCTTGATCTAGTTAAATAGATATCTGTCTTTTGTCTCCTCCCTCATGCCACTTGTTTCTGAGAGCTGTTCTGGTAATGGCCTCTTCTATAGATCTCTCTTTACCACTTCATGCAAACAGTCTTCCAAAGCCATCCTAGAAGATGACAGTCGCAGAGACAGAGCCACAGAATTAAAGCTGAGAATGCTCTGAGTGCCTCCTCATCTCCGGACTTCTTCTGTGTCCTCCAGACCTTTTCTGTGACCTACCCCCATCAAGAGCTTGCCGTAGGGCCCATGTCCATTCATTTCCACTCATCCATTCAACAGAAAATATTTATGGGGTGGCCTCTGTGTGCTGGCCGTAGTTCCAGGCATTGAGAATACAGTTGGCAGTAAACAAAAAAGACAAAGACCCCACCCTTATGGAGCTGCCATTCTCAAAGGGAAGAGAAAATAAAGAAATAATGTTTATGATATGGCAGGCAGTATTCCTTATGTATAGTAAGGGAAATAAGGAAGGGTGGTCAAGAGATGACATTTGGGCAAACACCTGAGGGAGGTGAGAAAGTGGGTGGTGGGAGGGTGGGGCAGGTGGTGGGCAAGGAGCAGCAGAGGAAGGGCCAGAGACCTTGGAGCAGCAGTGTGCCTGGCATGACTTTTCAAAGAGGACTCAATTTTTCTTGGCATGGCAAAGGAGCCCCGAGAAGTCCAGTGTATCTGGGGCTGCATGTGTCAAAGGATGCATCTCAACCATGGGAGAACTTTGGATTTCATTCTAAATGTGAGAGATGACGCTGGAGCTATGCACTCTGGCCACTGCTGTTGCTGTGTGCTGCCCCCGACCTTTGTCTCTGGTTTAAGTATTTTATGGGGGTTGGGTGTGGTATAATTCATTTAACAAATTCAACAAATATTTCTTGAGTCCCTACCATGTGTTCCAGGAACTGTTCAGGGCCCTATGCTAGGTCTTAGGAATATACCAGTGAGCAAGACATGCAAATTCCCCACCCTTGTGGGGCTTGTATTTCCATTGACAGGAAGAAGAATCTTCACACTGCTCTCGTATCCTTGCTGATACCCACATGGGGATGGGAGTGGGATGGGCATCGCATAACTGAACCTCGCTCTCTTTAGATACACATGTTGTGGAGGGGTGAAGCAGGCCAGCAAGGCGCAGAGGGATCCGCTGCTACCCACACACAAATGCTCTGTGTTGATGGCTCTGGTGGAAGTCTAGAACAACAGGTGGATGTAAAGCAGAGAGGAAGGATAGTTCCAGGAGGGAAAAGCTTGTGAGGCTGAGTTTTTGCCTTCAGAATGTACGTAAATTCCAGAAAAAAAAAAGAGAAAGAAAATGGGATGGGGAGCTTGACTTTGTATTTTACATGCACGTACATAAACATTCTGCCCAAATTGTACTTGTCCTTCAAGACCCAGCTTGAAAAGTATGTCTTTTGCAGGACCATCCTTAATAAGCTTGATCACTCCCATCTCTACTACCCAAAGCAATCTGCAGATTCAATGCAATCCCTATCAAAATACCAATGATATTCTTCACATAAAAAAAAAACAAACAATCCTAAAATTTATATGGAACCACAAAAGACCTCAAACAGTGGAAGCATTCCTAATCAAAAAGAACAAAGCTAGAGGCATCACATCTGATTTCAAATTATACTACAAAGCTATTGTAACCAAGACATCATGCTACTAGCACAAAAGCAGACACGTAAACCGATGGAATAGAATAGAGAACCCAGAAATAAACCATACACTTACAGCCAACTAATTTTTGACAAAAATGCCAAGAATATACACTGGGGAAAGGATAGTCTCTTTAATAAGTGGTTTTGGGAAAATTAGACATCCATATACAGAAGAACAAAACTCTCACCTATATAAAAATCAACTCAAAATGTATTAAATACTTAAATGTAAGACCGACAGTATGAAACTACTAAAAGAAAACAATGAGGAAATGTGACAGGACATTGATCTGTGCATGGATTTTTTGGGGTAAGACCCCCAAAATCCACAGGGGGATTACATCAAGCTGAAGAGCTTCTTCACAGCAAAGGAAACAATCAACAAGTGAAGAGACAGCCTACAGAATAAAAATATTTGCAAACTATTCATCCAACAAGGAATTAATGACCACAATATATAAATAACTCAATAGCAAAAAAACAAACAATCTTATTTTTTAAATGGGCAAAAGACTTGAATAGACATTTTTCAAGAGAAGACACACAAATGGCCAACAGGTGGATGAAAAAATGCTCAATATCACTGATCATCGGGGAAATAAAGGTCAAACCACAATGAGATATCATCTCACCTTAAGTAGAATGGATATTATAAAAAGAAACAGAAAATAAATAGTGCTGGTGAGGATGCAGAGAAAAAAGGTTACTCATACTCTGTTGGTGGGAATGTGAAGTAGTACAGCGATTATGAAAAACAGTATGAAGATTCCTCAAAAAACTAAAGATAATCCAGCAATCTCACTGTTTAGTATACATCCAAAAGAGGGGAAATCATTGTATTGAAAAGATGTCTCCACTCCTATGTCTGTTGCAGCACTATTCACAATAGCCAAGATATGGAATCAACCTATGTCCATCAACAGATGAATGGCTAAAGAAACTGTGGTAAATATACACAATGGAATATTATTCAGTCATAAAAAGAATGAAATCCTGTCATTTACAGCAACATGGATGGAATCAGATGTCATTGTGTTAAATAAGATAACTCAGTCATGGAAAGACAAATATCACATGTTCTTACATGTGGGAGCTAAAAAGTTGGATCAAAGGGAGGAAGAGAGCAGATTGGTGGTTATCAGAGGCTAGGAAGCCAGGACATGGAGGGTGATGATAAGTTGGTTAAAGAATACAAAAACACAGTTAGATATACATTAAATAGAAGGAATACGCTCTAGTATTTGACAGTACCATGGGCAAATTATAGTTAACAGTAATTTATTGTATATTTCAAAATAGCTAGAAGAGGAGAATTATAATATTCCCAACACAAGGAAACATAAATGTTTGAAGTGATAGCCCAGTTACCCTAATTTGATCATTATGCATTGTATACAGGTATCGAAATAGCACATGTACTCCAAAAATATGAACAGCTATTATATATCAATTTTAAAAGTGATTTTTAAAAAGACTTGATCACTTCCTCCTTTCAACAGATGTCTCACTCTGCACCTAGCTCAGTGCTTCTGGTATCTGTCACAGAACCTGACTCAGGGCAGGCACTCAGTAAATACTTACTAGGGAAATAGTGGGGTGGATGGATAATATGTTGCTCATCTGGGTAAAATTTTATCTCAGAGTAGCTTGTGATTCTAAGGTGTATGCATGTGGGGATAGAGGAGCCCACAAGAAAGGTCTGAGACTCATTAATTCATCTCTTTTTCCCCCTCTAGCACCTACACAGTGGTCTTGTACATAATAAGAGTTTAATAAATGTGTGCTAAATGAAAGAAGATAAGCTTTGACCAGAAATATGAGTCCAAGGGTTCAGTTTTTCCCATGAAACTTTAATGCCATAAAGGATTTCTGCATATGAAATTTACCCTTCTCTGCTCACCTTTACATAATTCAAGCAGCATGTGGCTCCTTGGGGACTCCTTTGGACATTAAGTTCTCTCTCAACAGTCCTAGGACTGAACAGCTGCATGTCAGCAATTACCATTGATCTGTCATTACCAGGGGGCTGTGGGGAGCCACGGAGGAAGGGCATGGAGATGAGAGACAGTGATGCAAAAGGGCCTAGGGGCCAAAAGGCACAAGTATGGGGTCTGAGGCGCAGGTCCTGCCTTTGTGGAGGTCCAGACTTGGGGAAGTCAGGATACAGGACAGAGCCACAAAAACACCCCAGAGGCATGGGGGACTTTAGGTCACTTCCCGGTATGCTTGTTTCTTTCTCCCTGAGCAATATCTAGCTCATGGTCCCTCAACATCTGCTCAATGAGCACATCTTAACAAGGAAAGGCAGAAAAGGGAAGAGGTCAGAGAGGTTGTCTTTGTTTTGCAGCAAATACCCAGGAGATGATGAGGAAAAGCACCAAGGCACTCTTTGAAGACGGGAGTCCCCTGAGAGCTGTCAGAGAAGTTGAAAATGGCTCAGGCAGGGTTTGATGGCTCCCCTCTTACTCCTCAGTTCCCAGAAACATCTGCACTGATGACTTGGTAAGGACAGGTCCAGGCTGGAGATGATGCAGCTGGCTAGGACCCTCTGAGAGGAAAGATAAGAAACAACTCCTGTAGAGACCCAGAACTCACAAGGGGGAAGCCTTCAGAAAAAGGAAAGGAGTAATATCCCTCCCCTGACTCCTCATTTAAAATGAAATTCTGTCCAGTGGAGGTAGGGCAGGAGAAGAAACCCTTTGGCCCCAGCCACTTCACTGTGAATTAGTAGTGCTAAACCCTCTTGAGGATAGAGGGAGACATGAAGAAGAAAACTATCATCTAACACCCACCCACTCTGGGACAGGCTGCTTCACACACCTTGTTTCAGGGACCTCTCATGACAACCCTCTGAAACAAGTTCTGTAATTTTTATCTGGAGTGAATTGAATTGTCCCCCAACCCCATCTCCCTAAAAAGGTATGTCTGGGAACCTGTCAATGTGATGTTATTTGGGGAAAAAAGGGGTACTTGCAGATGTACTTAAGGATCTCAAGATGAGATCACCCTGGGTTACCTTTATAGGCCCTAAATCCAAAGACAAGTGAGTGTCCTCACTGAAAGAAGAAGAGAAGATACAGGGAGAGAAGAGGAGAGGCCATATGAAGATGTCATAATCCAATCGCTGCCTCCATCACAACCTTGGTTGTGATGCAGCCACAACCCAAGGAATGGCTGGAGCCAACACAAGTGGGAGGAGGCAAGGAGGGATTCTCCCTACAGCCTTCAGCACGAGTGTGGCCCTCCCACCACCTTGACTTTAGACTTCCAGCCTCCAGACTTGTGACAGAGTACATTTCTGTTGTTTAAGGCTACTGGTTTGTGGCAATTTGTTATGGTAGGTCTAGAAAATTAATGCATCATTTCATAGATGAGAAAAATGAGGTTCAGAGAAATTGAGCCACTGCTCTGAAGATTCCTGACTCGTCTGAGACAGATCTGGGTTACAGACTGTGCAGTGGGAGCAAACCATTGACATTTTTAAAAGAGCATCCTTCAGAAATGAGCCCAGAAAGAATCCCTGAAAAGAGTCCCACAGCCAGAAAGTCTGGGAAACGCTGTGCCTTGAAAGTTTACATAGCTAATGTGCATGGTAAAAGCTCGACAAGACCTTCCCTTGCCCTGGAGAAGGGTAAGCCCTTATCTTGGCTGTTTTTCCTCTAGTGCCTTCCCTAAGCTTTCCTCCTTGGCACTTAAAAATCACAAGACTGAGTAAATGCATATCTGGAATTTGTTTTGGTCTAATGTTTTTCTCCCCAACTGGGCCACAAGCTCCGTGAGAGCCAGGGTAGCATCTGATCTCTTCCCCGTGGTATTCCCAGCCTTTCGCACAAACCCTTGAATGAATGATCAAGAAAAAAATGTTGAATTTTGTTTAAGCCCAAGGTGTTCCAAACTTGTTATAGAACTTTTCCCCTATAGCACCATAGAAGATCAGATTCGGGGAAAGGTGAGTGGACTCGCCAAGAAGTTGAGCCGTCTATGCTGTTTTCCAAGCTTGAGTGCAGACCTCTATCCGAAGAGCTCTTTGGCCCAGAGAGACTCTGCTCTTTTTCTCTCTCTGGGAGAGAGAGATGTTCATGAGGACATGCAGTCCCAATGAACAGCATCTGTGGAATCTGGGGGGGCGAGGAGAAACAGGGAGATGATTTAAAGTCTACTTGGAAAAATAACCATGTGATGCTAGCCAGGAAAATTCTAAAAATTTTAAAAAATAGATAAAGAAAAATGACAGTCCTTACCAGATATAAGTATTGTCAATAATAAAAATTGACAATACTTAAAACTGTTTGGTTCTTGAACAATCCAGTAAAGGGAAGGGGAATCCAGATAGAGATGCAAGAACACACAGGAATTTAGTGTATGAATTATAAAGTATTTCACATCAGTTAGGCAAAAAGGATTATTCAAGAAGGGGTGCTGAGACAACCGCCTTGCCATCTGGAAAAAAGTAAATCTGAATCTGGTCTTTGCTTCTCACACCAAAGCAAATTCCAGATGGAGCAAGGATTTAAACATAAAAAATAAGCCCATAAAAGTACTAGAAAGAAACATGGAAGAATTTTTTTTATGGCTACGGAGCAGAGACAGCCTTTCTAAGCAAGATGTAAACCCTAAACTGAAAAAGTAAAGAATTGATTCATTTCAGTAGAAAAATTAAATGTTCTAAACTTCAAAAAGTACAGTAAATGAACTTAAAGGTCAACTAACAAACTGAGGAAAAAATCTGCACCACATATGAGAAAGGCCTGGTTTACTTACTATATTAAAAAGCTCTTATAGATCAATAAGAAAATGACAAATAATCTATCAGGAAAAATAAATGAGCAAAAAACTAACAAAAAATACAATCTGACAACTCAGAGAAAAAGACATGCAAATGGCTACTCATGTATTATTTCATCATTTATTTTTTTAATTGACAGCATTGCATGCCTTTATCCTGTATAATATGATGTTTTGAAGTATATATACATTGCAAAATGGTTAAATTCAGCTAATTAGCAAATGCATCACCTCATATAGTTATCATTTTGTGGTGAGGGCACTTAACATGCACTCTTTTTAAATTTTTCAAGAATATATTATATTAACTATGGTCACCTTGCTGTACAATAGAACATTTGAAATTTATTCCTCCTATCTAACTGTAATTACGTATCCTTTGACCTAAACTTCCTTTTGTAATTAAAGAAATGCACATTTTAAATGAGACATCATTTCAACTATTAGACTGGCAAAATTCAAAAAATTTGATAAGACACAGTACAGTGGTAGCACAAGGGCAGAGAAAGACACTCTTGCCTACTGTTCATGGAACCATAAATTAGTGTAGGCGCTTTGCTGGAGTATTCAGTGACATTTATCAGAATGGAAAGAGTGGACCAGATGCTCAGTGGATACAGTTCCTGCTTCGGTAGCGCTTAGGCTGAACCAGTGCTTGCCCTTGCCAACCTCCCAGCGCCTCAGGCGCACCTCACCTCAGCCACCTGCCAGGATCCTGTATACCCCTTGAACTACCACCAGCACCAGAGACCTCCCTCAACCCCAGCTCAGCCTGGAGCTGTGTGTCTCCTGCATCGACTCTCCATGGCTTGCCACTTTGTTTGGGATGACATGGCTGTGAATAACTCTGCCAAATGTCTTTCTCTCAAATCCCATTAAGAGACAGAACATACTGAGACCCCAGTGAAGCTGCAGAACCTATGGGGTGGTTGATCTTCCTTCAGAACACCAAGAAAGCAGCCCATGGCGATGGGAGGTGGTTGAATGTTGTGAAGTATGCATTCCACTTGAGTGAGAGTGTGAGTTGGTCACTGTTAAAATTTGCCAACACAAATGACCCCTGCTTTGAGAATTCTCTGAGGCCCATTACCTGAATGAAGACAAGTCATCCATCAAAGAATGGAGTGGCCATGGAGCCAACTTATGGAAGATGGGGTCTCTGGATTATGATATGGTGGCATAGCTTTTAGACAAGGGTGTCCTGGGAGACAGTGCCTGTGAGAGCTAAGACCAGGCTGGCTTCCTCAAAATCACAGGTTAGCTTCTGGAGGCAGCACATGCATCCTTGGGATATCTGTAACTTCTCCAAAAACGGTGTCAAAACATCTCCCACATCTTCTTTGTGTATGCCCACCATTCCTGCCATAAAGAAATCTTGTGATATCTGTCAAAGAAGTAGTAAAACAGCACATACATTTTAACCTGGCAATCTGTCTTCTAGGAACTTATCTTTCAGATATGCTCATGCATGTGACAAAGACACACACAATTGCAGGATCTGTAGTTATAGTAAAAGACAACAAGCAATTTAAATGTCAATCAATGGAAAACTAGTTAGATAAATTATAGGACATCATACAATGGAAAATTAGGCAGCCATGAAAAAAGATGAGACAGCTGATATGGACACATCCAAGATATATTATTATTTTTTTTAAGTAAGGTACTGAATGTTCCTTCATTGATGCATAAAAAGGAATATATGTGCCTAGAATATTTCTAGAAGAAAAATCATCAATGCAAAAGGTGTATAATAACAGGATCTGTCCATCCTACTGCAGACTAATCCCACCATAACTCAAAGGAGAGAAGATCCATTAACTGAAATGTGAGGATCTTCAGGTATGGCCCTTTTCCCAGCCCAGTGGCTCAAGAACAGATCTGGGTTCGTATTTAGGGTTGTCCTTCAAAATCTGCTTGAGTAACTAGGCCCCCACCAAGGTTGGGGTAGGGGTTCTGTGTTCTGGCCAGGCTCCTGACAGCTGCCTATGGACTCACACATTGAGGCCAGAAACCCATTCCCAGGATGCATATTTTCCTTACCAATCAACAATGCCCCTGAGGTGTGGGGCAGTCTGTGTGGAGTACCCAGTGCCATCTCCTGCAGTCCTGAGTTGTACCTCCTACTTGAGTACTGTTTAATGGAGTATTAAGAACCACACCTGGGCTGGGTGCGGTGGCTCACGCCTGTAATCCCAGCAATTTGGGAGGCCGAGGCAGGCGGATCACCTGAGGTCTGGAGTTTGAGACCGGTCTGGCCAACATGGTGAAACCCTGTCTCTATTAAAAA
>PVKP010020867.1:0-40075 GCA_004027715.1 Plecturocebus donacophilus
AAACTTGTGCGTGCTTCGCGAAGTTCTTGTGTTGTGTTTTTCAGCTCCATCAATTCACTTATATTCTTCTCTAGTTTCCATTCTCGTTAGCATTTCGTTAAACCTTCTTTCAAGGTTCTTAGTTTCTTTGCATTGGGTTAGAACATGTTCTTTTAGCTCACAGAAGTTTCTTATTATCCACCATCTGAAGCCTGATTCTGTGAGTTCATCACACTCATCCTCCATCAGGCCTTGTTCTCTTGCTAATGAGGAGCTGTGATCCCCTGTAGGAGGAGAAGCATTCTGATTTCGAGTGTTCTCAGTCTTTTTGCACTGGTTTCTTCCCATTTTTGTGGATTTATCCACCTGTCATCTTTGTAATTGCCGACTTTCAGATTGGGTCTCTGAGTGGACGTCTGGCTTTTTGGTTATGAAGTTTTTTCTGTTTCTTAGTTTTCCTTCAGTGTATGCCCCTTCCCCACAGAGCTGGGCCTTCCGGGGTTCAGCTGTGCTTGCTGTGCTTCCCGGGTTCCTCTGTGCTTGCTGTGCTTCCCGGGTTCCGCTGTGCTTGCTCTCAGTCCTCAATGCTTCCAATTGCTGTTCTCCTTGTGGGGATGGGACCAGCGGAGCCCGACTAAAAGGGCACCCAGTCCCATGTACTCCGCACCGAGAAGTGCCGCGCTGAGGCACAGGCAAAACAGCCACGCTGGCCAAAAGAGTCGTGCTGGCGACCCGTGTGGCTCCTCTGCTGGGAATCTCCCAGTCTGTGGGCAGTTTGTTGCAAAGTGAGGCGTCCACTCGTTCTCTGCGCTTTCTCTGGGAGCTACATTCCTGAGCTGTTGCTAATCGGCCATCTTGGATCTCTCCTTTGTAGGTATTATTTTTTAGCCCCAGTTTACAGAAGACACTGAAGTACAAAGAAGTAAAGCATCTTGCCCATGATAATACATCCAGTATGTATTGATCCTTAAATAGGCTATGGCATGTTTATGATGTAATCTTGCAGAAGTGTGGTAGTGACTCTGGGATGTTTCCAATAATGCTTTTAACTCTTAGAGGCTTTGTTTTTATGCTTCATTAAAATGTGATGTCTTCTTAATATATCTTTATAAATGCTTGCATGACTCAAATATTAAACAAGTTTGTGTAACAAGTATTACCTGATCTTATTCAAAATTAGCTTTTTAGTTAAAATCCAACAATTGTATGTTAACACAAAAATCCAGCAATTGTGTATTCACACTGATCTTGGAAATGGGGGGCTCAATTGACAGTTTGGTATTTTCATTGTCTTTCTTATCGACTGCTCTGATTTGTCAGGTGCATACAATATAAAAAAATGAATGAAGTTAACCAGGTGCGGTGGCTCACGCCTGTATTCCCAGAACTTTGGGAGGCCAACGTGGTCAAATCACCTGAGGTCAGGAATTCAAGACCAGCCTGGTCAACATGGCAAAACCCCATCTCTAGTAAAAAATATAAAAATTAGCCAGGCATGGTGGCAGGCCCCTGTAATCCTAGCTACTCGGGAGGCTGAGGCAGGGAGACTTACTTGAACCCAGGAGGCGGAGGTTACAGTAAGCCAAGATTGCACCACTGCACTCCAGCGTGGGCAACACAGTGAGACTCCATGTCAAAAAAAAATGAATTAAGTTAAAGATAATTCAGGTGATGAGAATGACTCAGCCAAACTCTATCTTTAGCAGAGATGAAGAAAATGGAATTTTATATTGGTTTTGACAATATAGAGTCTGGTTTTGTGGCTCTTGTAAATTCTAGAGCAAATCTTTGCTGCATTAAATCTTTCAAAGACTTCTCATTAAGTAGCTCTGTCCCCAAATTGTCAAAATAATAATCTTTCTCCAAGTAGAAAATTTACGGAAAGAATGGTGTTTGATGATCACAGAGATGATGGATGACATGTAAAATTTCAATATGGTAGATTGGATCTGTTTGAAGAAAGAACAGATTTAGAACTCAGTATCTTTTTCTACCCAAGTCTAGTGTAACTTTTTCTGTAGTACTTGTCTCTATTGCAATTATACAGACAGATGGGTGGTTGTTAAGAGGGGAGGAGAAAATATCTAGCAAGAAAAGGAAAAACTCCTGAAAAAGATTAGGGAGCAAGTCAATTAACAGTTAAGGAGTATCAGCTATAGTGTGAGGAGATTCACTAGGTTTTACAATTCAGAAGAGGAGAATTAACATTTGCTCAGTACCCCTCTATGTGCTTAGCACTGTATAAAGTACTTATATTTTTACTCATTTTATTCTTACCACTATTCAGAGTTAGCTAGTATTATTCCCGTGTTATAGATGAGAACACTAAGCCTCTAAGAGGCTAAGTAACTTTCCCAAGTTCAGTTTAATAAAGAAGGAAGCAGGATTCCCCTTCATATCTGTCAGCACCAAAGCCTATATTGATTCATTTTCATACATATTACCTCGTTTTCATTCAACAATTTTAGGTAGGCTAATTCTTTTTTATTCTGGACAAAGAAATTAGAAATTCAGAAAATGTGGATATATGTGGAAATCATGTGACTAATAAGTGATAAAGCTAGGAATTATGTTCACCTGCCTTTTACTGAGTTCTTGCTGTGTACCAAGCCTATTGCATACTATCTTAAAGTTTTATCTTAAATCTATTTCTAATAGTTTTAAGAAGGAAAAACAGAAATAATATGAATGCATCATTTTTCACAATCTGAGAGACAACTCTATGAAGAAGTATCTTTGTCCACACAAGGCAAGTGGAAAAAAAAAAAACCTTTGATACAGTTTTCACTCTAGTAGTTGATAGATATAATTACAGAAAGATGCATGGAGCTACAGATACTAGAAGAGGGAAAGTTAGTACATTCAAAGGAGGAACCAAAAAATGCAGGCCTAGAAAGGGCCTTGCCCTTGAACTGCCTCTCTGTACTTTCCAAATGTCTTCAGACAATAGATGGCAAATCAGCTTGCAGCAGTAATTTGGACAAAACAATAGAAAGAAGTACATCTTTATCCTTAGTGCTTACAAGCAAGCAGTAGGTGTGTTCAAATTTCAGTCTATGAGTTCTAAAGGCCGTACATGACAATTTGTGCAGAGTGCAAATGACCAGATGTGTCAACCAGACTGTGATGCCCATCAGTGAAAAGATGTAAATTCTGATCTTTTGAATACTTGGCTCCATGGGAACATTTGAGACTAAACACTAACACAGGCTGGATCAGTATTGAGTCCAGTTATACTAACAGAGAAAAAGTAACTTCTTCAAAATGCCTTTAGCAACCCAGTTTGCAGATTGTTATTGGTGTGACTATTGCTGAAACAGGTGTTGGGTTCATAAATTTGCATAACAAAATGTTTTTCTTGTGGCAGCAAACCATACAATAATTGGTGCCATCTGTATTTATCTGAAGTTTGGTTTCTAATATGAATGCAGAGAATCTTGTGCTTTCTAATTTCATAGTGCCCATTTTATTCTAAGGGTGCCTGATTTTGGAGAGATGTTCATCATTTCCAAGGAAAATACAAATTGAAGGAGAAATGTTTAATAACATATGTTCCTTTTTCTTCAGGGATTATTTTCATTTCTCACTACATAAACCAAAATCAAGGTCACACCTACTGAACTACTTCTTCAGAGCAGTAAGTGGGGAAGACCCAGCCTAGGATGGAAAACCAACAGGCACTGACATCACATTTAGAATACTTTTTGAAAGACATTGGTTCTGCTGCAACTTCTTTGCTGGAAGTTTGTTTTCTTTCCTCCTAACCAATTTGTAGAAATTGGAATTTGGCACAAACCTTTTATCATCTCTGACTCAACTCTTTTACCAATTAATAAAGCAGAAACCGGGCTGGGTGCGATGGCTCATGCCTGTAATCCCTAGCATTTTGGGAGGCCGAGGCAGGCGGATTGCCTGAGCTCAGGAGTTTGCAACCAGCCTGAGCAACACAGTGAAACCCTGTCTCTACTAAAATACAAAAAAATTAGCCAGGCATGGCAGCATGTGCCTATAATCCTAGCTAATTGGGAGGCTGAGGCAGGAGAATTGCTTGAACCCAGGAGGTGGAGGTTGCAGTGAGCTGAAATCCTGCCACTGCACTCCAGTCTGGGCAACAAATCAAGACTTCATCTCAAAAAAAAAAAAAAAAAAGGAAAGTAGAAACCATTTGAGTTGCAATTTTATCTCAAATCTATTTCTAATGGGAGAAGGAAAAACAGAAATAATATGAAAGCATCATTTTTCACAATCTGAGAGACAATCACAGAGCATTCTCAATAAAGAATGTCTTAGAAGCATAAGGGTGGTCCTTTTCAATGAATACCATAAAATCAGCTTTATGGCTCTACCAATTCAAATATATTACAAACCTAAATACCTTCTGTAGATGGACTATGGATTCTTTCAATATTTTTCATTTTTTATACCTATAGATCCATGAAGACCTTTATCAGTTAAAGGAGAAATTAACAAAATTCTCACTTGAGGAAAAAGGAGAGACTCTAGACATTCAGAATCTTGAAACAGCAATCAAAAGGACTGAAATGGGGTTAAGAGTAAGTAGAGCTTGAGATATTAAATAAAATACTGGAAGGAGACAAAGCATCCTCTAGAAGAAAAGAATTGTGATTCTCATAGGACCCTGCGTAATTCTGTACAAAGCTGAATTTAGGATGGTCCTCGGCATTCTTATTTTGTTATTTGTTCTCATCATAATTATTAACTGATTGATTTATATTGTCATATTTGATAAAGAATTTAAGTAGGTTAAATGTAAGATTATGCAGTGACAACTCCTAAAATGTGGTTTTATAAAAATAACCTGGAGTATGAAAAATAATTACTGTCACTTGATCTTAGCCAAAAGGCCAAGAAGTGATGAAAAATAATGTCAATCCAACAATATGCCTGATTAATATATTGCAGATTTTCTGGGATATACTGAGATTCTAAAAGATAAGAGTTGGCTGGGCACAGTGGCACACGCCTGTAATCCCAGCACATTGGGAGGACAAGGCAGGCAGATCACTTGATTCCAGGAATTTGAGATCAGCCTGAGAAACACAGCGAAACCCTGTCACTACAAAAAAATTTATTAAAAAATTACCCAGGCACATGCCTGTAGTCCCAGCTACCCATGAGGCTGAGGTGGGAGGATCACTTGAGCCCAGGAAGTTGAGGCTGCAATGAGCCTTGATTGCCCCACTGCATTTTAGCCTGGGCTACAGAGTAAGACCCTGTCTCAAAAAAAGAAAAAAGTAAATAAAAAATAAGAGTTGGCTAATAGCCTAAATATTTTGAGCTATTTATTTTTATAATATTGTAATCAAGTGGGTAAAACTAAAGAAATATACCAGTATTGGACCAGAGAAATAAAGTAGATAGGAACTTCATCATTACACACAGATCTAAGGTCGGGGGAAAATCCAGTCTTCAGACCAGGATAAAGCAAGCTAATGGGTTATAAAACAAGCTAGTGGGTTCCATCCACCAAATTAGGCCCATCTCCACCTTCTAGACCTCTTATTTTCAGTGTCTCTGCTCTTGATTCAGACTTTGCTATGCCGCTTCATCTCTCAGCTCCCAAGGCTGTGAGAAATATGTATTTTGTAGCACGTCATTGTTATATTACCTGATGGTGAGAGGGCTGGACCCAGATGGAGTCTTTGGATTGGCCCATTTAAATACGGTTACCTGAAAACCAAATGCCTTCTTTGGATTCTTGCTTGAAGTCCCTGTAAGAGAAAGACATTACTCCATGTCTGTATTGCCTAGTAGATTTACCTGGCTAAAACTTTACTGATTATTGTGTGCAATTTTATTTGTAAAGAGTGCCATAGAAGCTGGGCAATATAAGGAGACCCTGTCTCTACAAAAAATAAATTAGCTAGGCATGATGGCATGTGTCTGTGGTCCCAGCTGCTCAGGAGGCTGAGGTGGGAGGATTGCTTGAGCCCAGGAGGTCGAGGCTACAGTGAGCCATTATCATACTACTGCCCTCCAGCCTGGGCAACAGAGCAAGACCCTGTCAAAAAAAAAAAAAAAAGTGTGCCGCAGATCACTCAAGCTTTGAGTCTCAGTTGTTTAGTCTGCTTTTTGGGGTGGTTGAGGTAATTTGGCCTTGAGATGCCTAATAATACATTAGGCATATAATAATACATAGTGTCTTGTGGTTTTGGCTTAATTACAGGATTCAGAGTGTTAACCTAATGAAATGAAATAAATTAGCTGAGTATCTTAAGTCCACAATAATTGCTTAAACTTTGACATTTCTGTAACAGATTCACATTGAGAAGTATTTAAATGTTGTAAACCAGAATGTATTAACGACTTCCGTTAATGATGAGAGCTTCTATACTCCCCAGGCTTCCAAATGGTAAGTAAAATGGCCATTTAGAGCCCGAAGTAAATAAAATTGACAAGTTTTCTCACTCAACTGAGATGACTATAAATATAGGCAAAATTTTCTTGGCTTTGTTCACATCCTTTCTATTAATTTCAGTAGAGATTTTGCATAAGAAGTTAGTGGTAGATCAAGTACAGTGAACATTGTTGAGGTGGGGGATACATTAAAACCAAAACTTCACCACTAGCCATATATACATGGAACAGAATTGCACTTATACCCCTCAATTTTATGCAAATTAAAAAAATAAGTTAATGGTGGAATTTGGGCTTCAATGAAGTGTATTATAGATTATTTTTATTGAGTTCTAATACTTGACACTATAATAATTTCAGTGTCATAGGTTTTGCTGTTACTCTTTGTTGTTGTTTTATAGTGAAAGGTATCTAAAATTTAACTTTTAAAGGAAACATTTTAATGTAAATCAGTTTTCACACTATTTAGATCACATGGTACTTTATGGTTTCCAGAATGTTTTATGTGCTTGATTATACAGATAATTTTGGTATCCAGGGTAAATAAAACAAGAATAAAACTTGCTTGAAATATCTGTTATGTGCATCCTAAGGGATAATTTATTAAAATTAGAATTGAGTTAAAAATAAATGGCCTTGCCTTACCTTCAGACTTTTTACGTACAGGCCTCCTGAATTTGAATGAATGTCGATTAAGCTTTTGTACTAAGGTTAAAAATCCTCTAGCCCTTATTTGTGTTTTATATATGTACTCAGCATAAATGAATAATATCAGGCAGTGAAATAAAGTTTCATAAACAGTGCACGAGAAGTCAGGGTAAGCTGTAGTCATAGCCAAGTCAGTACTGGGGAGCAGAGCTTTGGGTGTACTTTGGACCTGTCTCCCTTTCTCTACATGAAAGCAGTGCCACAGGCATCCATCATCCTTTGGTAGAGGCAGCCCTTTCCTGGTCTCCCTATTTTCACCTGGACCTCCTTGCAGACATAAACGTCTGTCATCTCTGTATTCATCACAGTTTCATCCCTACTGTCTACAAGACACTTGTATTAGTTATCTATTGTATAAGAAATCACTCATGTAATGGCTTAGGAGAACAAATACTTTTCATGGATCAGGAATCTGGGCACAGCTGAGCTAAGTGCCTCTAGCCCAGGGTCTCTCACAAGGCTGCAATTTAACTGGACAATCTCATCTGAAAATTTTGCTTCCAAGCTCACTCATAGAGTTACTGGCAGACCTTGGTTCCTCACTATGTGGGTCTCTCTTAGGCTGCCTGAGTATTTCTACAACATGGCAGCTGGTAACCCAAAAGAGATCCAAAGAGTGGAAAAGAGGGCCCTAGATGGAAGCCACAGTCCTTTTGTAACCAAACCTCATAAGTCGTATCACTTCTACTCTGTCCTGTTGTAAGAAGTGAGCCAGTAGGTTTAGCCCATATTCAAGGAGAAGGGATTATACAAGGGCACGAATACGAGGGCGTGGGGATCTTTGGGGGCCATCTAGGAGGCCAAATGCCACTGTACTCTTCTGTTTATCTTAATGATCCAGCTTTGGTCTCGGTCTCTCTCTCTTTCTCTCCCTCCATCCCCCTCCCAACCTATGTGTGCATATATATACATATATATGTGTATGTATATATATACACACAGAAATAACGCATGCAAATATTGGCCTCCCAAAGTGCTGGGATTATAGGTGTGAGCCACCATGCCTAGCCCCTCTTCTTTATTAAGCTTTTCCTCAACTCTTCAAATGATTTCTGAATTTATGTAGTATTCATACTATACAACTTATTTGGCATACATCATTTACTACCTTATATTGGTAGTTACTTCTTCATTGCTCTTGAGGACAGTGACAAAGTCTCATATATCTCAGTAGTCCCAGTTTACCATAGTGTCTTGTACACGGTAGGGCCTTAATAAATGTTTGTGGTAATACTTTATCCTTTCCATGGATAGTATATGAAATATGTTTATATTCTTATTTGATCTTTAAAATAAGTATGTCATTGGCTCGATAAGTATTACCCTCATTTTATAAATATGTAAAAATGAGGTCATAGAAGTTAAAAAACTTGACCAAAATCTGAGAGTTGGTGAAGAGAATGAACATTAGAACCAAAATTTCCTCAGCTTGCAAAGTTCTTTTCACTGATTGAAATCTTCTTTGTATATATTAGAATAATTAGCCAAAGTAAAAGCATTAAACACTGAGATACAGAGATAGTAATGAACTATGTATGATTCAGTACCCTCATATTTCTTAAAATGCTGGAAAGAATTATAAGTCACTTCTGCCTTACTGGCAGATTTTTGGCATGTGATCTTAAATGAGGGGAGTAGGAGAAATGTCATTTCAGAATGCTGAGCTTGAGATGGGAACCTGGAGAAGCAGAAAGGTCTGAATATCCAAAAGATGTGGACATGATGATGCAGGAACACTTATCTGTCATCGTTACTTCTTTGTAGTATCAACACATTGACCCTCCAGAACTCCGTAAACTTCTGGGTGAATCTAAAAAACTGTTCTCTTTGCTTCTCCCTTATCCTTACGTTGGCATCCTGAATTAGACCATCTTTTCTGCCCACATTTAATTCAAGTCAAGAAGTATCAAACGAATTTGTACTATGTGCTAGCACCATGGCTAGTGCTCTTCGGAATTCAAAAGAAGGTCATTACCTTGAGAACTCTAGCATCAAGTCAGACAAACTCAGTGCAAATTACGGTGCATGGTGGCACATGAGTAAAAGGTGATGTAAGTCTGTCAGGAGATCACCATGGTATGTGTATACCTATGTAACAAACCTGCATGTTCTGCACATGAACCCCAGAACTTAAAGTATAATTTTAAAAAAGTGCTAGTTCATACTAATTAAACACTTTAGTTTGTGGTTATTTATATCTTAAATTTTTAAATTTAGAACTAAAACTTTGACTTGAAAATAGGTTAATATACATCATCTTTTAAAACAATCTATAGGGAAAATAATAAAAGGGATTCTTGGAGAAGAAAATATTAAAGGTTACCTTACCAACTTAAAATATTGGATCTTAGTTTGAATTCAAGAGAGCCTAGGAAGGCAAAGTGCAGTGCCTATAGTTGGCAGCCAAGAGGTCTATAGCAGGTGGGGAAGGTGTGTCATCAAAGGATCAAGCATACAAGCAGCAAGAAAGGAAGACTCAGAATGGAAGGGGTGGGGAAAAGCAAACAAGAGAAGAGCTGTCACCAATTCTAGTGAAATAATCTAATACTCAAGTTCTACTGTCTCTGTCTTTCTCTTTATCCTCTCATCTTGACAGAGAACCAGGAGTCTGGACTTAGATTTTCAAGTTATGATAGCTGAAAAGAGCTCCCTAGGTAGTAATTGTAGCTACAGAGAACAAAACAGAAAGTATCTGGCAGAAATCTTTTCTTAGACAGTTACCTTTCGCCAAGAAGTGTCCTTGCTCCTTACTAGGGTCTGGAAGAGCGAAGGAAGACATTGACTAGGGCACGGAGTTAGTTCCCAGAACTGGTACTTGGATCATATCATTCCTGTTCAGTACAAAAGTATAATCATTGGCCTTCTTACCAGGAAGATGGGAAGCCTGTCAAGTTTGTATGGGCCCTATAAACCTGGAGGAGTGGCAAGAGCATCTCTTAGAACCAACTGAGAATGTGTAGGGCAAAAGTGGCATGCCATCAGAAATGAAATGAGATGAGACAAGGTTAAAAAAAAAACTTGGGAAAAGTCCACACTGGGTCTTCACAGTAAACAAGCAGGTCCTGAGAGTCAAAAGGAAAGTCATAGAGTATGACTCAGGGAAGAATAGAAGCAATAGCAGTAGATGGGAATAGATACAAACAGGAGAATCTTGGAGATGGGAGACTATGGCCCGTGGCTGACATTTTCTCTGCTCCCAGTCATACCTGATTCTGAACTTGCCCCAAGACACTGTCATGAATAGACTTGGCTTCAGAGTCTGGCATGGACTGCTAGGAGATTATATACAAAGCAGGTTACAGAGCACAGAATTTCTTCAAGTTCTCATGCCTACAAGGAGATAGGACAATTCATTGCATTTTTCTTCTATGGTTCCTTAGCAAAGCCCTTAGAATATCCAAGTAGGAAGGTGTTTTCCATTTACCAATGGCATGACTCACTGAAGAGTGGGCTGCTTAGTCACAAGCTTGATCGGGGATCAAAGAGGAGACTTAACTTTCTCTAAGTTTTGAATTGGGATAGAAGCAGGACCTGGCCTTTTATTGCACATAGCCATCAGTCAAATAATTTGGACATATTTTCATAATATGTGTATATTTATTTATAAATTATATATTTTTATTATATATAGTGAATACGTTATAAAATACGAGCATAAATTTTTTAGTAAGATAAAGATGAAATAAGTATTAAAAAATTTTTTTTTTGAGATGAAATTTCACTCTTGTTGCCTAGGCTGGAATGCAATGGCACAATCTCAGCTCACCGCAACCTCTGCCTACCAGGTTCAAGTGATTCTCCTGCCTCAGCCTCCCAAGTAGCTGTGATTACAGGCATGTGCCACCATGCCCAGCTAATTTTGTATTTTTAGTAGGGATGGGGTTTCTCCATGTTGGTCAGGCTGGTCTCAAACTCTTGAACTCAAGTGATCCACCTGCCTCGGCCTCCCAAAGTGCTAGGATTACAGGCGTGAGCCACCATGCCCGGCCAGATTTTTAAAAAAGTATGAACAGCACAAAACTTCTAATTCTTGCTAATAGTGTTCATTAATTATAATGTTCTGGTTTCTTAATGTTGTTAATTATGATGGTTTTATACTGGCTGTGATTAATATCTTAAGACATCATACTCTATACTTAGGTTCAGCATTGATGATAGGTATAAGTCCATAATTTCAGTTATTCTTCTGGATAATTTTTAAGTTTTGGGGTTTTTTTTGGCTGACTTTTCTTAAGTTGGATTGAATCATCATTTTTACTTTCTAATATAGGTGAAGGAAAAAAGTTCATGCTAAGAGTAAAAACGTCAGCTCTGTCATTTTCTTGTTCATGGATCCTTATTATTTTCAAAATACATTGTGCTTTTTGCAGAAAGCCTTAAGACACATCCATTTTTTCAGTCTTAGCACACTTGAAATTAAATAACACAATTCATAAACCCACTGCATGAGTAAACTGCAGTCCATTCTAATGCTCTGAGAGCAAATGCACCAGTACTGGTCCATTGTTTTGTGATTTGGAGCTTCCACTCTCAGGATGCCTCCAGAGCTGCAAGAGACTTACCACATCGGGGATCAAGTGACAAGCTGAATATTGAATGGTAGTACAAAGTAATTTCTTATTTATTTCTTTTTAAATGTAAATAGAAGTTCTTATACTTTCCTCACATGACCAATGGCATCATCTTACCCATCCCCTGGGTTGTGGGTGCCGTATTTGAGAGACAACAGGTCTAGAGCGATGGTTCTCAAACTTTTGTTTGCAGTTTTCTTTCACTGGCTCCCGGGGGGGTGTCCTAGAATCTGCATTTTAATGAACATTCTTGATATTTCTAATGCAGATGATTTGTGCTTGGAAGCTCCAGGATGAGTATCACTGCCTGGAATTAATATTTTTTTTTGGCCACGTAGAGGGCCTAACGCTGTATGATCAAGAGCTTGGTCCTGGACATTCTGCTACCCAGTTGCTATGAAGGATTGGAGTGCCTCTCGCACTGGGAATGAACCAGAACTGGGACCTGGCAGTCAAGCTAGCAGGAACTGCCAATGTCTGCTCAAACTGTGAGGCTGATGGAGTGTCAGAGGCCAAAAGTCCCAGGGCAGAACTCCTTCTGAGAGAGAGGCATATAATGACTGCAGATCTCTGTTTGTTCCTTTGACAGCAGAGCGCAGTTCCTATGAGTAACTGAGAATCAACACTGTTCAGATATGAGGCTTCACTCTAACTGTGGAAACCCAGGAAATCAGGAGAGTTTATTCCAAATGAATACTATTCCTAGACACACCTTTAAAAAGAATTTAGAACGGATATGTAATAATGATTATCTTTGTTGTCATCCTTATCATGATGTTCATCATCATCAATATTTTCATGACACTTCACAGTTTACAAAGGACTTTCTTTAAACTTACAAGGTAAATATTGACTCTTTCTTTTTAAAGATGAGGAAACTGAGACTCAGAGAGGTTGTGTAAACCAGTCCTAGATCATATGCATAATCAACGATAAGGCTCGAGTCCTAATCAAATATTTGCAATCTAGCACTCTTCTGCTCCATAACTGCCTGAAAATCAGAAAGCCTGATTTTCACAAAAGATACTTTTCCTTTTTAGCCAGCATTGCTCAAGGGAAAATCTGGTAGTTTTGTCTGGTAGAGACCAGTAGGTACACAAAATGATGATAATGAATGCCAGCAAATGCAAGATTCTCCTAGCGGTAATCTTGAAACAATGTTAAGGACATTATCACAAGTAGCCTATTTTCTCCAAAGAGCTCTAAGTGCTTTTGTATTGTTTTCAAAATAGGTTTCACTGTTATCACCACTTTGTCGATTTTTCTTTTATGTCAAAGGATAGTTCCTCCTCTTACTATTGCTGGCTTTCACAGATTTTATTGCTTGTGATATCTGCTCACACTGTTCTTAACGACCATGCTTTGGTTATTGACACTAGGAGGGTGACTGCCATCTGTACCAGCGATATCAGAACTGCACAGAAATCTTCATTTTATGCTTGCTCTGTTGCACTGGTATTTAGGGAAAAAAAAGAAAACAAACAAGAACAAAGCAAGTAATAGTGAAAAAAGGTGAGAGGAAGAGGTTTTTGTTAAATGGTGAGTGTAGATTAGAAGGTACATTGTCATTCAGTTACTGAAACACCATGGATCCTATCTATTCTGGGTTGTTCCAGTGCAGTTATATATGATATGACTACATTCTAGTCACAGACAGAGAGAGAGATAAAGCATGTATAACAAGATGTTAACACTTGGTAATCTATGTGAGGGGCATTTGCATGCTCACTGTTCTTTACACTGCATGTCCAGTTTGAAATTTTTTAAAGCAAAAAATAAACTGTTAAAACAGAATTATAAAACATAACAAAAAGCTGGAAAAACATTTGCAACAGATAGGACACAAAAATTGCTAAGATTCTTTAATACAAAATACACTTGTGCAAAAAAACCGAACACTTGATATAGACAGAAGGGCATCAACAGACCACTCACAGAGAGAAATGCAAATAAGCAGTAAGCATGTGACAAGTGTTTAATGCCACTGGTAACTGATGAAACACAAATGAAACGAAAATGTTTAATCTTACCGATAAACCAGAGAAATGCAAATCAAACTATGTTACTATTTTTTCTTTAAAAATAAGCAGAACAGATAATTTAAACCACCAAAATACTCAGTGCTGATGAAGATACAGCAAAATGGACATAATTTTATCCTTCTGGTGGAAGTGTAAATTAGCACAAAGTTCTTTCTTCATTCAATTTATTATTTTGTTGGTACATAATAGTTGTACATATCTTCAAGGTACATGTGATAATTTGATACATTTTTTTTTTTTGAGATGGAGTCTTGTTCTTGTTGCCCAGGCTGGAGTGCAATGGCGCGATCTCGGCTCACTGCAACCTCTACCTCCTACCTCAGCCTCCCAAGTAGCTGGGATTGATACAGGCACCCACCACCACACTCAGTTAATTGTTTGTATTTTTTTTTTTTTTTTTTTGTAGAAACAGGGTTTCACTGTGTTGGCCAGGCTGGTCTCGAGCTCCTGACCTCAGGCAATCCACTCGCCTTGGCCTCCCAAAGTGCTGAGATTACAGGTGTGAGCCACTGCGCCTGGCTGATACATTCTTATAATGTGTAAAGATCAAATCAGGGTAATTAAATTATCCATCACCTTAAATACTTATTTTTTCTTTAAGCTAGAAATATGCAAATTATTATAGTCTAGCTATTTTGAAATGTACAGTAGTGTTAATTATAGTCACTCTACTGATCTATAAAAACTAGGTTTTATTTCTTCTCTCTAACTATATATTATATTTATTAATCAATCTCTCTTCAACCACCCCTTGCCCCTCTCCTCTTGGCCTCTGGTAACCACCAATCTACTCTCTATATTCATGAGATCCACTGTTTTTTTTAGCTCCCACATGTGAGTGAGAACATGAGATATATTTGTCTTTCTGTACTTGATTTACTTCACTCAACATAATGACTTCTCGTTCCATCCATGTTGCTATGGATGACAGGATTCCATTGTTTTTATGGCCAAATAATATTCCATTAGTGTATATATACCACTATGTATGTATAGTTTACATATTTTCTTTATCCATTCATCCATTTATGGGCACTTAAGTTGATTCCAAGTTTTATTATGAATAATGCTGCAGTAAACATAGGAATGCAAATCTCTCTTCAATATATATCCAGTAGTGGAATATATATCCAGTAGTGGAATGGCTGGTTCTTATGATAATTCTAAATTTAGTTTCTTGAGAAATCTCCATACTGTTTTCCATAAGTGGGTATACTAATTTGCATTCCCACCAACGGTGTATGAGGATTCCCCTTTTTCCACATCCTTGCTAGCATCAGATAAAAGCCATTCTAACTGGGATGAGATGGTACCTCATTGTGGTTTTGATTTGCATTTCTCTGATGATTAGTGATACTGAGCATTTTTTCCTGTACCTGTTGGCCATTTGTATGTCTTCTTTTGAGAAATATCTATTCAGATCTTTTCCTCGTTTTAAAATCAAGTTATTTGTCGTTTTGCTTTTGAGTGTTCTGAGCTCCTTGTATATTCTGGTTGTTAATCCTCTGTTGGATAGATACCTTACAAATATCTTCTCCCATTCTGTGGTTTGTCCCTTTACTTTGTTGATTGTTTCCTTTGTTCAGAAGTTTTTTAGTTTGATGTAATTCCATTTGTCTGTTTTTGCTTTTGTTGTCTGTGCTTTTGAAGTCTTACACGCTTTTTTTTGCCTAGACCAGTGTCCTGGAGCATTTCCCCAATGTTTTCTTCTAGAAGTTTCATAGTTCCAGGTGTTAGATTTAAGTATTTAATCCATTTTGATTTGGTTTTTATGTATGGTGAGATACAGGGTCTAGTTTCATTTTCTGCCTATGGTTGTCTGATTTTCCTGGCATCACTTATTGGAGAGACGGCCCTTACCCCATGTATGCTCTTGCCACCTTCGCTGAAAACTGGTTGGCTGTAAATGTGTAGGTTTATATCTGATTTCTTTATTCTGTTTCATTTGTCTGTGTGTCTGTTTTTATGCCAGTACCATGCTGATTTGGTTACGATAGCTTTACTGAATATTTTGAAATCAGATAGTGTAATGCCTCCAGCTTTGTTCTTTTTGCTCAGAATTGCTTTGGCTATTTGGGGTCTTTTGTATTTCCATATAAGTTTTAGGATTGTTTTTTCTATTTTTGTGAAGAATGGCATTGGTACTTTGGTAGCAATTGCATTGAATCTATAGATTGCTTTGGGTAGTATGCAAATTTTAACAATATTGATTCTTCCAACCCATGAACATGAAATATCTTTCCCTTTTTTTGTCCTCTTAAATTTCTTTCATCAGTATTTTACATAGTTTTCTTTGTATGTATCTTTCACTTCTTTAGTTAAATTGATTCTTAGATATTTATATATTCTTTGTAGTTATTGTAAATGGGATTGCTTTCTTGATTTCTATTTTAGATTGTTTGCTGTTAGCATACATAAATGCTACCAATTTTTGTATGTTGATTTTATATCTTGCAACTTTATTGAATTCATTAATCAGTTCTAACAGTTTTTTGGTGATATCTTTAGGTTTTTCTAAATATAAGATCATGTTGTCTATGAACAAAGCTAATATCACTTCTTCCTTTCCAATCTGGATGCCTTTATTTCTTTCTTTGGCCAGGATTTGCAGTATTATATGGAATAAAAGTTGTGAAAATGGGCATTCTGGTCTTATTCCAGATCCTAGGAGAAACGCATCCAGTTTCTCCCTGTTTTGTATGATGTTGGCTATGGGTTTGTCATATCTGGCCTTTATTATTTTCAGGTATGTTCTTCTATCTCCGGTGTGCTGAGGGTTTTTTATCATAAAGGCATGCTGGGGTTTGTTTGGCTGCACCAAGTCTCATGTTGAATGTTGATCCCCAGTGTTGGAGGTGGAGCCTGGTGGAAGGTGTTTGGATTGTGGGAGTGGATCCCTCATTAATGGATTCGTGCCATTCTCATAGGAATGAGTGAGTTCTATTCTTAGTCTCCATGAGAACTGGTTGTTAAAAAGAGACAGGCACCTCTTCCTCTCTCTTGCTGCTTCTCTCAGCATGCGATCTCTACATACTGGTTCCCCTTACCTTCTACTGTGAATGGAAGCAGCCTGAAGCCCTGACTAGAAGCAGATGCTAGCGCTATGTTTCTTTTATAACCTGAAGAACCATGAGCCAAATAAACCACTTTTTAAAAAAAAATTACCCAGCTTCAGGTGTTCCTTTATAGCAACACAAAACAGAGTAAGACAGTAATGTTGAATTTTATCACATGTCTTTCAGCATTTATTGGAATGATCATGTGGTTTTTTTGTTCTTGGTTCTATTAGAGTGATGTATCAAATTTATTGATTTGACTATGTTGAACTATCCTTGTATCCCTGGCATGAATCTTCCTTGATAATGGTGATGATCTTTTAAATGCATTGTTGAATTTGGTTTGCTAGGATTTTGTTGAGGATTTTCATATCTATATTTATGAGTGATATTGGCCTGTAGTTTTCTTTTTTTGTTGTATCCTCATCTGGTTTTTGTATCAGCATAATGCTGTCCTCATATAATGAGTTTGGAATTTCCCTCTCTTCATTTTTTTTTGTTGTTGTTAGGAAGAGTTTGAGTATAGTTGGTGTTAGTTATTCTTTAAATGGTTGGTAGGTAGAAATCAGCAGTGAAGCCATCACCAAAATTGGCTTTTCTTACATAGGAAACTTTTTATTATTATGGCTTTGATCTCTTTACTCTTTATTGTTTGCTGAGGCTATTTCTTTATGGTTCAATCTTGGTAGGCTGTCAATGTCCAGGAATTTATCTGTTCCTTCTAGGCTTTCCAAATTGTTGGGATATAGTTGTTCATAATAGTCTATAATAATTCTTTGTATTTCTGTTGTCTCAATTATTATGTCTCCCTTTTTGTTTCTGATTTTATTTATATGGGTTTTATCTCTTTTTTTCTTAGTCTAGCTAAAGTTTTGTTGATTGTGTTTATCTTCTAAAAAAAAAAAAAAAAACCACCTTGGCCAGGCACCAGTGGCTCATGCCTGTAATCTCACCACTTTGGGAGGCCAAGGTAGTTGGATCACCTGAGGTCAGGCGTTCAAGACCAGCTTGACCAATATGGCAAACCCATCTCTACTAAAAATACAAAAAAAATTAGCCAGGCATGGTGACATGTGCCTGTAATCCCAGCTACTTGGGAGGCTGAGGCAGGAGAATCAGTTGAATCCAGGAGGCAGAGGTGGCAGTGGGCCAAGATTGTGCCATTGTACTCCAGCCTGGGCAACAAGAGCAAAACTCTGTCTCAAAAAAAAAAAAAAAAAAAAAAAAAAAAACAACCTTCTAATTTTGTTGATCTTCTATATGTTTTTGTGTCAATTTCATTTATTTCTGCTCTAGTAATAATTTTTTTTGCCTTTTACTAATTTTGGGTTTGGTGTGTTCCTGCTTTTCTAATTCCTGGAGGTGCATCATTAGGTTGTTTATTTGAATTTTTTATACTTTTTGATGTAGGCGTTTATTTGTTGTAAACTTTCCTCTTAGGACTGCTTTTTCAGTGGCCAATAATTTTGGTATGTTGCATTTCCATTTTTATTTGTTTCAGGAAATTTTAAATTTTCTTCTTAATTTCTTTATTGACTGTCATTCAGAAGCATATTTTTTTAGTTTCCAAGTGTTTCTGTAGTTTCCAAGCGTCCTCTTGTTATTGATTTCTAGTTTTATCCCATTGTAGTAAAAAAAAAATAATAATATGGTTTCTACTTTTTAAATTTTATTGAGATGTGTTTTGTGGCCTAAGATATGATCTCTAAAAACGTTCTCTATTCTGGAGAATGTTCCATGTGCTGATAAAAAGAATGTGTATTCTACAGCAGTTGGGTGAAATGTCCCATAAATATCAGTTAGGCCTACCTGGTCTAGTGTGTAGTTTAACTTTAAAGTTTTTGCTGATTTTCTGTCTGGATGAACTGTCTCTTACTGACAGTGTGGTGCTAAAGTCCCTTGCTATTATTGTATTACAATCTATCTCTCTCTTTAGCTCTATTAATGTTTGCCTTATATACTTGGGTGCTCCAATGTTGGGTCCATAGACACTTAAAATTAATGTAGCCATTTGCTGAATTGACTCCTTTAATGATATCATGACCTTCTTTGACTCTTTTTATAGTCTTTGATTTGTAGTCCATGTGGTCTAAGTATAATTACTCCTGCTCTTTTTGAGTTTCCGGTTGCATAGAATATCAACTTCATGTCTTTACTTTCAGCTTGTCTTTATAGGTGAGGTGGGTTTCTTGCAGGCAACATATAGTTGAGTCTTGTTTCTTTTATCCATTCAGTCACACTAAGTTTTTTAACTGGAGAACTAAATCCATTTACATTCAGTCTTATTATTGATAAGTAAAGACTTACTATTACCATTTTTGTTGCTTGTTTCCTGGTTGTTTTATAAATCATCTCTTCCTTACTGTCTTTCATTGTGGTTAGATTATTTTTCTTTGGTAGTATGTTTTAATTTATTGTTATTTATTTCTTTGTTTGTTTGAGATGGAGTCTCACTCTGTCACCCAGGCTGGAGTGCAGTGTCATGTTCTCAGCTCACTGCAACCTCTGCCTCCCAGGTTCAGGCAATTCTCGTGCCTAAGACTTCCAAGCAGCTGGGGTTACAGATGCCCACCACCATTCCTGGCTAATTTTTGTATTTTTAGTAGAGACAGAGTTTCACCATGTTAGCCAGGCTGGTCTCAAATTGCTGACCTCAAGTGATCTGCCCACTTTAGCCTCCCAAAGTGCTGGGATTACAGATGTGAGCCACCATGCCTGGCCTCAGCCACCATGCCCAGCCATTGCTTTTTATTCCTAATGTATCTATTACAGTTTTTTGCATTGGGGTTCCCATGAAGCTTATAAAAACATCTTCTAGGCCAGGCGTGGTGGCTCATGCCTGTAATCCCAGCACTTTGGGAGGCTGAGGCGGGTAGATCATGAGGTCAAGAGATTGAGACCATCCTAGGCAACATGGTGAAACCCCCCGTCCCTACTAAAAATACAAAAATTAGCTGGGCTTGATGGCATACACCTGTAGTCCCAATTACTTGGGAGGCAGAGGCAGGAGAATTGCTTGAACCTGGGAGGTGGAGGTTGCAGTGAGCTGAGATCATGCCACTGCACTCCAGCTTGGTGACAGCAAGACTCTGTCTCAAAAAAAAAATCTAGATATAATAAGTTATTTTAAAGAGATAATGTTATCTTAGATCACTAAAAAAGAATAGAAACAAAGAAAAAACTTTTTGAAAACTCTACTCTTTAAGTCCATCCCCCATACATTTTGACTTTTTTGGTCTCAACTTACATTGTTTTATATTGCCTATCTTTTAACATGTTGGTTGGTGTAGCGATTACTGTTTTTAATATATTTATTTTATAGGCTTCATACTTGAGTTATGAGTAGGTGATACACCACAGAGTATTAGTGTATTCTGAGGTTGTGTATGTATTTAATTTTACCAGTGAGTTTTTTACCTTACAGTGTTTTCTTTGTCTGGGAAAGACTTTATCTTTGCATATTTGAAGGATAGCTCTGATGGATACAGTATTTGTGGATGACAGGTTTTTACTTTTAGCACTTTGAAAACGTTTTCCAACTCTCTTGGTTTGTATGGTTTCCATTGAGAAGTCCTTTGCCAGATGAATTGGAGCTCCTTTATATGCTATTTCCTTCTTTTCACTTGCTATTTTCAGGATCTTCTCTTTGTCTTTGACCTTTGAAAGTTTGATTATTATATATTTGGATGGTCTTATTTGAGTTGAATCTGTTTGGTGTTCTCTGCCCTTCCTGTACCTGGATATTTATATCTTTTTAACGTTTTGGAAGTTTTCTGTTATTGTTTCTTTAAGTAAGCTTTCTACCCTTTACTCTTCTTCAGCTCCCTCTTGAACATCAATAATTCTTAGATTTGGTCTTGAGAGAATTTTCTATATCTTGTAGGTGATCTTCATTCCTTTTTATATTTTTCTTCTCTGACTGTGTATTCTCAAATAACCTGTCTTCAGACTCACTGATTCTTTCTTCTGCTTTATCCATTCTGCTGTTGAGATCCTCTAGTGAATTTTTAGTTCAGCAAATGCATTTCAAGATTTCTGTTTGGTTTTATTTTTATTGTTTCAATCTCTTTGTTAAATTTCTTTGATACATTTCTTAATTGATTTTCTGTGTTATCTTGGCGATCACTAAGCTTCCTTATAACTGCTATATTGTTTTTGGTCAGAGAGCTTGCATATCACCATCTCCTTAAGATCAGTAACTGGTTCCTTGCTTTGTTTATTTTGCGGAAGTCATGGTTTCTTGTTTGCTGTTGTTGTGGACGTATGTCTGTTTCTTTGCATTAAAGGATTAGTTATCTATTTCAGTCTTCTCTCTCTGATTTGTTTTGTTTCTTATTGGATATGTTTGCTTTTTTTCTTTGTAATTTTTGAATATCTTTTTTCCCCCATTACGTTGCTGTCTCCTTTTTGGCACTAGATGGCACCTTAAGCTTGGGTTTGCCTTGAATCTAATAAGGGATCAGAGTGCTGGCTATCCCAAATGGAAGAGATCCCAAAGGGGATATTCTGGCAGTGTGGGAGGCTGGCTAAGGGTTTGTGCCAAGAGCACCTGTGGAACATACTTCCTACAGCATGGTAATGCACTCTGATTTGGTGTCTCCTTTGGCCTAGTTACAGAGCAGAATTTCTAGGGTTGGGATGGTTATCTCACCTCCCCACTTTGTCTCTGGCTTTCCTCAGGGTATTTGTCCCTTCAAGTACTCCTATACTTCCCATGGGTTGAAGTAGGGACAGGTATTTTGTCAGGAGCCCAAGGTGATAGGGAAGCTGGTTGTCAACTTTGATCACACTTTTTCTATTGAAGAAACTATGAGTTGGGTGAAATATTTTCACGTGCTTGGTGCAAGGCAGATTGTGGAAAGGGGAGTCACAGATATGGAAATTTATTTTCTTACCATGTGCTTGGAGTTTTTTTACTTCTCTATAGCCCTGGGCACTGTCTCATCCTCATCTTTGGGTTCTGGGATATTGCTGGTAATAATCTCGGCAATGTATGTTTGTTTTTAGTTTTCTGTTGGGGGAGCATGAAGCCAGCTTGCTTCTGTGCTGCCATTCTGGAACTGGAAGAGAGCATGGTGTTCTTAAAAGCAATTTTTTAACATATATGAAAAAAATTTAAATTATTATTTTTGGCAGGATGTGGTGGCTCATGCCTGTAATCCCAGCACTTTGGGAGGCTAAGGTGGGAGGCTTGCTTGAGTCCAGGTGTTTGAGATCAGCCTGGGCAACAAAGTGAAACCCCATCTCTACAAAAAAATTTTGGCTGGGCATGGGGGCTCACGCCTGTAATCCCAGCACTTTGGGAGGTCAAGGCGGGCAGATCATGAGGTCAGGAGATCAAGACCATCCTGGCCAACATAGTGAAACCCTATCTCTACTAAAAATACAAAAAAAAATGAGCTGGGCGTGGTGTGCATGCCTGTAGTCCCAGCTACATGGGAGGCTGAGGCAGCAGAATTGTTTGAACCTGGGAGGCGGAGGTTGCAGTGAGCCAAGATCACACCACTGCACTCCAGCCTGGTGACAGAGCAAGACTCTCAAAATAAAATAAAATAAAAATTAGTTGAGTGTGGTGGCATGTACCTATAGTCCCAGGTACTCTGTAGGCTGAGGCAGGAGAATCGCCTGAGCCTAGGATATTGAGGCTTCAGTGAACCGCGATTGTGTCACTGCACTCCAGCCTGGATGACAGAGTGAGATCTTGTTTCAAATAAATAAATATGTTTTAATTTAGTAATTATAGCTCTAAGAATTATCTTAGGAAATAAGGAGAGATATACATTAATGTCTATATAAGTATTGAGTCACGGTGGCCAATACTTACACATTTTAGCATTGTATCTAATAGCAATAACTTTGGATATACCTTAAGTATCAACAGTAAAAGAATTATTAAATTCATTTTAAGACATCTATATGTGTGTTATATAGCTATTAAAACTGATACTGAAGAAATTTTAATGATATGGAAAATTTCTCACTGTATATGCTGAGGGAGAAAAAAGCAGGGTACAGAATTATATCTCAATTCAATTATCAGTATCTAAATTCACTTCTAAACTCATCATCCATGAAAGTAAAAGGATTTAAGAAATGCACCAAGATATTTTCACTTCTGGGAAGATGGTGACATACTGTCTTCTATGCTTTCTGCTATGTACAACTAAAAATCTTGGAAATTATAAATAAAACAAACTTTAAAAGACTTTGAAAGATGGAGAGAAGAAGGCAGACCAGCTAAGGGCCTTAAGACACAAGGAACAGCATGGTGGTGAATTTCCTGGGTTTTCTTTTTGCCTCCTATATCCCATATCAAACATATGTAATTTTCCTTTCCTCCAAAGAATTTCTTTGAACAGTTCTTGCGAGACAGATCTCTGACAACAAATTCTCTTAGTATTTATTTGTCTTAAGACCTCTTTATCTCCCCTTCACTTTTGAAGGATAATTTTTGCAGGTTAGTGGGTTTTTTCTTTCTGCAATTTAAATATTTCAATTTATTCTCTTCTTACTTGCATAATTTCTGAGAAAAAGGTACAATATAATTCTTATCAAATAGGTAAGGTGTTTTTTTCTCTCTGTCTTCCTGCAAGATTTTCTATGTTTTTAGTTTTTCATATTTTAAATATGATATGTATACGTGTAGAGTTTTGTTGTTGTTTTTTGTTTTTTAGGGGTTTCTTTTGCATTTATTCTGGTCACTGTTCTATGAAATTCCTGGATCTGAAGTTTGGTGTCTCTCATTAATTTTGGAAAATTATCAGCCATTATTACGCAAAAGCAAATGTTTCTTTGGTTCCTTTGTCCCTTCTTTTTCTGGTATTCCTATTATGAGTATGTCACACTGTTTATAATTGTCCCACAGTTCTTGAATATTCTGTACTGTATTGTTCATTCTTTTTTCCTCTTTACATTTCACCTTGAGGAGTTTATACTGACATTTCTTCAAGATCACTGATTTTTTTTCATTGGCCATATTTAATGTATTGATAAGCCTATAAAAGACATTCTTCATTTCTTAAAACAATGCTTTTTATTTCTAGCATTTTCTCTTGATTCTTTCTTAAAGTTTAAATCTCTCCGCTTACATTGCCCATTTTGTCTTGCATGTTGTTCATTTTTTTTTTATTAGTGCCGTTAGCCTATTAATCAGAGTTATTTTAAATTTCTGGTCTGATTATTCCAAAATGTCTGGCATAGCTGAATTTGGTTCTGATATTTGCTTTGTCTCTTCAGACTTTTTTTTTTTTTTTTTTTTTGAGATGGAATCTTGCTCTGTTGCCAGGCTAGAGTACAGTGTGGCGCAATCTCGGCTCATTGCCACCTCTGCCTCCCGGCTTCAAGTGATTCTCCTGCCTCAGCCTCCCAAGTAACTGGGACTACAGGCATGTGCCACTACACCCAGCTAATTTTTGTATTTTTAGTAGAGACTGGGTTTCACCATGTTGGCCAGGATGGTCTCAGTCTCTTGACCTCATGATCCACCCACCTCGGCCTCCCAAAGTGCTGGGATTACAGGCATGCGCCACATAATTTTTTATTGAAGTCTAGATTTCATAATTACATCATTAGGTAATAGCATTTAAGATAAATAGGCCTTTAGTGTGAAGGTTTATGCTTATCTGACTAGAAGTTACACTGTGTTTACTGTTTGCTATTAACTGTTCGTGTCTAAGGGTTTCCTCGAGTATCTTTGTTTTTATCACTCCTTTTGTCTTCCCTTTTGTCTTTGGGTTCCCCTAGAAGCCCCTTCTTAAAAAGAGTCTGAACTTTGCAGTCTTTCATCTATAATCTTCTGTTATTCAGGGGCTCTGTAAACGTGGTGGTAAGTTGTGTGTGGAAGGAAGCATTCTATGCTCCTATAATGAGGTCTCAGTCTTTTGGTGAGTCTTTGCCCTGGGCTGTTACCTTGACAAATTTTTCTTAGCGTTTCCTCCCCTTAAGTGAGATAGGAAGACTGGAATGGGCTGGAGTTGTCTAATTGTCCTTCTCCAGGTCAGGTAAGTCTTTGGTAAGATAGTTTTCCTTGGGAGCAGAAGGAAGAACAGAACTCTCGGGGAATATTCCAAAATGACTCTTTCCTTCTCCTCCTGCTGGAAGCAGGAGTGGATTCTCTGATCTTCACAGTGAGAACATATTGGGGCTCTTGGAGGTAAAACTTACAAAAGTGTGGGACCCTCTAAGATTCTCCTCTCTGCTCCCAAGAATTTTTAACTCTCAAGCTAGTCCACACTGAGCCTCGAGAAATTTGTCAGTGAGAGCTTAAGCATTCTTGACAGTGCAGGTTCCGACAGCTGACTTCTGCTGTCAGGCTTCTGCTCCCTGCAAGACATGATCCTTTATAATACTCCTCTCTCCAGTTTTCAGAACAGTAGTTTGCCATGTGATCTCAATTCTCTGTTGGATATAAGAGTTACTTTTGGTTTATTCAGCTTTTTCCTTGTTGTGAGACTAGGAATGACAACTTTCAAGGTTATTACATGTTGGAGTGAAACTGGAATTCCATAAGTTGCTTTTTAATGATAATTTTGCAAAAGTGGATATCACAATAGAATCAAGGTATTGAGTTATTGGTGGGTGAGTTTTGTTGGTCCTAATTATGTTGATCATTTTAATGATCTGGAACTTGCTTTCAAATTAAAAATTTTAAGACATAACATGGCACACAAATACTCATTCTTACAATTTTTATTTTACATTGCTCTCCCATGGAACTATCCACTGCTTAATGAGGAAAATGTTTAGCCACTTTTGATATTTAAATTTTAAAAACTATATAAAATAGCAGAGATTTAAAGAATATAGGTATTAGCCACTTAGGGATCATCATTTTGTATATATTTAACATTGGCTATCCCGTAATTTGATTTTATTAAACAAAATACAACAGTATGTATTGTCTTTTACCAGGAATGTTTTGTAGTGCAATAATTCTGTCAGTTGTTAATCATATAAACTCAGCCAGAAGTAGAGCTTTTTGTTCATGCCATTATGGGCTTTATCAGACTTGGAAATTCTTATGCTTAATAAAACAACTGCAGTTTTACAGTGGCAAAAATGATAAAGATTGGTTTAATTTATTATAATTACCAATAGAATATTTCCTATAAGATATAAGCTTAATTAGGAAGCATTGTTTTAAAATTACAATTTGAGAAGCTTTTAAGATAGCAAATTTGATTTTAAATCCTATTTCTTTTTACTTAGGTTACTTCCAACTGTAATTGATCAGAAATCATTTATTTTCCCTCTGGAATCTGAGGGTAAACTTTGGCAACCCCAAAGACAGCACAGTTCATCTCTGCCTATCTTTCCAAGAGCAAAGGTAGGAATAGAGAAATTCATAGAGAAAGAAAGTAGATTAGTGATTGCCAGGGGCTGGGAGGTACAGAGACTAGGAGTGGCTTCTAATGGGTATGAAGTTTCTTGGGGGGATGAACATGTTCTAGAATCATACAGTGGTGATGATTGCACAACTCTGTGAGTATAGTAAACACCATTTAGTTATATACTTTAAAAATGTGAATTTTATGGTATATTAATTACATCTCGATGAAGCTGTTAAAAACTTTTTGAAAGAGTAAAGTAGGAAATTTGTTTTGTGTTCTAAATTAGAAAACACAATGAATGTATAGGCCCGTTTCTCTAATTTCATTTTATAGTTGTTTCAGGTTTATTCATGGCATAGTCAATTTCTACAACAAAAGAGCTTTCTTCAAAGAAAATAAATGAAGGCATAGTGCCATCACATTTTTTAGTAGAGCCAGGTAGCAAGCAATAGAGCTCAATAAGTTTCTGACTTTGCCCCGATTGAATGTTCTCTCAATTTTCTATCTGTTTTGTCCCTGTCTTAGTTCAGGCTTCTGTAACAGAATACCATAAACTGGGTGGCTTAAACAATAGAAGTCTATTTTTTACAGCTCTGGAGGCTGGAATTCAAAGGTCAAGGTGCTGGCTGATGTGGTGTCTGGTGAGGTCCTTCTTCCTGGTTCTCAGATGCCTTCTTTGTTTCTTCACATGGCAGAGAGAGAGAAAAAAACCAGCAAGCTTTTGTGTGTCTTTATAAGGGTATTGATCTCATTCATGAGGGCTCTACCCTCATGAGCTAATTATCTCCCAAAAACCTCACTTGCTAATACCGTTACATTGGGTTAGGATTTCAGCATATGGGCTTTGCTGGTGGGGGCACAAACATTCAGTCCATAGCACTCAAAAGTAATACTAGCTCACTTCTTTTGGGTAGTAGAAGTGTTATCAGTGCTTTGAAAATACTAACTTGTTTAAACTTCAGAACAATCCTAGAAGGAGGTGTTATTATTATTACTGGTTTTGAAACAGAGTTTTGCTCTTCTCACCGAGGCTAGAGTGAAGTGGCGTGATCTCGACTCACTGCAACCTCCATCTCCTGGGTTCAAGCGATTCTCCTGCCTCAGCCTTCTGAGTAGCTCGGATTACAAGCTCCCGCCACCACGCCAAGCTAATTTTTGTATTTTTAGTAGAGACAGGGTTTTGCCATGTTGGCCAGGCTGTTCTTGAACTTGTGACCTCAGGTGATCTGCCTGCCTTGGCCTCCCAAAGTGCTGGGATTACAGGTGTGAGCCACTGTGCCCAGTCCCACTATGATATCTTTTTTCTATAATAGCTTTATTGAGATATCATTTGTGTACTGTAAAATTCACCCTTTTAGAGTATTCAGTGGGTCTTTTTTTAGCACATTTGTAGAGTCGTACAGCTATTATATGGTACTCTTTCTACAATTGATTGTATCACCCTATATTTTTCTTTCATCACATTTGCCATAGATTGTAATATAGTGAGCTGTATAACTTTTTTTTTTTTTTTTTTTTGAGACAGAGTCTTGCTCTGTTGCCTAGTCTGGAGTACAGTGGGGCGATCTTGGTTCACTGGAAACTCTGCCTCCCGGGTTCAAGCAATTCTCTGCCTCAGCCTCCCGAGTAGCTGGGATTACACATACCTGCCACCACGCCCAGCTAATTTTTGTATTTTTAGTAGAGATGGGGTTTCACCATCTTGGCCAGGCTGATTTTGAACTCCTGACCTCGTGATCCACCCACCTCGGCCTCCCAAAGTGCTGGAATTACAGGTGTGAGCCACCACGCCCAGCCAGTTGTATGATTTTTTAAATGTCTATCTTCCCACTGGATTATAAGCTTAATGAGGGCAGTATCTATATCAGTTTTTTCATTGCTATATTATGCCTAGGTTGGGGGCCATAGGCTTTTGACCTCCTAAAAGTTTGTTGAAAATCACTAATGTGAGGCAGATTGATTAACAAGAGAAAAGCCGTTTTATACATTTATTTAACATGTATACAAGGAGCCTTCAATATAAAGACCCATCATCCCAAAAAGTTACAGAAGCTTATATATCATCTTGAGGTTACAGAAACAATGGGAACTCAGGGCATGACCAAAACGAAGTTATGTTTATAAATCAAGTTCATTGACAAGACAGTTATGAGAAGGAATGAAGAAGAGGCTTGCCTAGCAAAGTCAGCCTTGTGTGTAGATGCAGCCTTCCTCAGAGAGATGGCAAATGTTTCTTTTCAGTCATTTAAAGGTATCAGACTCAATCTCCTCCAGATCCAGGAAATGACTGGAAAGGCAGGGCCTGGCTACATTGATGGAGATTCTCTACAGAAGCAAAATTTCTCCATAAAAGACAGCTTTGCAAGACCACTTCTGTTTGTTGGTCCTGTGACAACTATTTCAATATATGTCAAAGATATGTATTTGGGGATAAAATATTTTTGTTTGCTTCACAGAGGATTCTCCATAAATGTTTGTTGGGTGGATAAACAAAACCACCACAGTGATCTCTAAGAGTGTGCTCTAGTGAACTCCCAAAGCAACCCGCTCCTACCTCTGTCCTTGAACTTGTTACACAGGGTCTGTCAGCCACTCTGAGGAGTGCTTACTGTGTGCCTAGGATTATTAGAGGCCCACTGGGTTGAATAAGACAGATCAGATCCTTGACATCACAGAGCTTATATTCTAGTGGGGAAAGACAGACCATCAATAAGATAATACCAGATAATGATGAAAGTTCTGATAAAAATAAAACAGAATGCTGTGATAAAGGGAGCTTAAACTTCTCCTCTTCCTTACTATTAAATCAGTGCTTCAGTTAATTTTTCACTTGTTTGCCAAGAATCTCAGGAGGTCTACAGTTGGTCCTCAAGACCAGAGATTAGATGGAGGTCTCTGATTTATAAGAACAATGAAATGAAGTATCTGAAGTGAGGCCATTTTAGAATGTATAATTGCTATTATTGTTCCGGGAAAAAAACAAAACAAAACTATGGCCAGAAATTCATTTGCCCCAAAGAGCTCTAAATCCTGGCTAATGTTCATGAAGATGTGCTGTGTGCTTTTAAATGCTATGAGCATGGGTGAGCTTCACTTAAAAAGGGGCACGAACTATTTTCCACCCTGACTTTGCCTCCAAAGCCTGGATTACTATTGTTGTTGTATTTCTAATATCTGTGACATCTGCTTAAAAATGCATATCCTCTGACACAAAAAAAGATAGCCCTTATTTTGCACTGTAAAGTCAAAGACAAACAATGCTGTCTTGCCAGCTGTTACACATGCCTTTACACATGCCTACTATGCCAACATAAAAGCTTGTGTTATTAAGTAGTTGTGAAATTCAACCACAATATTACTATTTTTAATTGCCCACGTCTAGCTCTTTAAACTAGATAAACCTCAGTCCCTTCTTTAAGCTCTCTCTCCCCAAAAGTGCATAGCTGTTTTTGAAATTCACACCAAAAAGCTTAAATGACAGTAGTTGCTCAGTTGTAATTAAGAATCATAATTTAAAATTATTTATTAAGCCTCTTTAAATTTGAAAAAGCATACTCAGAAACATTTACAATTTAAGAAAGGTTACACTAATCTTTCACTTTCTGAGTTTTTCTCTTGAAAAATAACAGTGATGAAATATCAGTATGTAGAATTGGAATATTAAATCTGATTTTTAGAATTTGCAGATAACTGTGGGCAAAATCAACAGGGACTCCATTTTTTCTTACTAAAATACTAATTTTTGATTTTTCCTCCAGATTTATCAGTAATACATGTTTGTTGTGACAAACATAATATGAAGACTTAAAGGCAAAGCCAGTTGTTTCACCCCCGCCCTCCACCAAACTACCCAATCCCATGAGGCAACCAGTGTTAACAGTGGGTTGTATTTGTCCACTCATTTCCTTTAGTAATAATGTATATACAGTGCAAGTCATATGAAGATATGTAGGGTTTTAGTTGGTTATGAATTTTTTTGCTTTTACTGAAACAGATAACATTTTGAATCATGCAAATAAAAAACATTTTTTGTTCACAAATGCTATATATGAAGTTATGTTCATTTAATTATTCACATAAAATATATGCTATTTTATGTTTATAAAACAGGATAAAAATGTAACATGGTGTGATATTTCTGAGTTTTTCTCTATTGACTATCCGTGACAACAAAAGAGGGAAAGTGGAACCCTGTAGGTTCTGGGGTTGAGTCTGAAGAGCTCAAAGTAAGTGGGAAATATCTTTAATAGCTCATGCTTTGGCATATAAATTATAGCAGTTTTTCACTCCATTTCATTATATATGCATTTTTGTTTCAATATAAAAGTAATGGATTTTACTTTAAAATATTAGATAAAACTCATGCCCCAAATAATATATCTCATGTTTATTATGTTCCTATCATACTACCAGATAAACCCAGTAGTGCCCCAATTTGAGAAGTAGAGGATTGTACAGCATCAATGTATTCATTTACCAAACATTATAAAATTTTTATTTATTTCATTTTTTATTTTTGTGAGTACATAGTAGGTATACATATGTATGGGGTACATGAGATATTCTAGTATAGGCATCCAGTGCATAATAATCATATCAGGGTAAATGGGGTAGCTATCACCTCAAGCTTGCATTTATCCTTGTGTTACAAGCACTCCAATTATACTCTTTAGTTATTTTTAGTGTACAATAAATTATTACTAGCTATAGTTGCTCTGTTGTACTGCCGAGTACTAGTTCTTATTCATTCTTTCTATTTTTTGTATCCATTAACCATCCCCACTTCCCCACTACCCCACATTACCCTTCCCAGATTCTAGTATCCATCCTTCTACTTTCCGTCTTCATGAGTTTAACTATTTTAATTTTTAGTTCCCACAAATAAGTAAGAACATGTGTTCTTGTTTGCCTGGCTTATTTCACTTAACATAATGAAGTCCAGTTCCATCCCTGTTGTTGTAAGTGACAAGATCTCGTTCTTTTCTGTGGCTGAATAGTACTTCATTGTGTATATGTAACACTTTCTTTATCCATTCATCTGGGTTTTTTGTTTGCTTGTTTTTTAAGTTCAGGGGTACATGTGCAGGTTTGTTACATAGGTAAACTTGTGTCATGGGAGTTTGTTGTACAGATTTTCATCACCCAGATATTAAGCCTAGTACCCATTAGTTATTTTTCCCGATCCTCTCCCTCCTTCCACCTTCTACCTTCCAATAGTACCCAGTGTGTATTGTTCCCCTCTATGTGTCCATATGCTTTTATCACTTAGCTCCCACTTATAAGTGGGAACGTGGTATTTTCTGTTCCTGCATTAGTTTGCTAAGGATAATGGCCTCCAGCTCCATCCATGTCCCTGCAAAGGACATGGTCCTTATTCCTTTTTATGGCTGCATAGTATTCCATGGTATATATGTACCACACTTTCTTTATCCAGTCTATTATTGATGGGCATTTGGGTTGATTCCATGTCTTTGCTATTGTGAATAGTGCTGCAGTTAACATATGCATGCATGTATCTTTGTAATAGAATGATTACATTTGTAATAGAATGATTCTTTGTAATAGAATGATTCCTTTGAGTATATACCCAGTAATGAGATTACTGGGTTAAATGGTATCTCTAGTTCTAGGTTTTTGAGGAATTGCTATACTGCCTTCCACAATGGTTGAACTAATTTACATTCCCACAGTGTAAAAGTGTTCCTATTTCTCTGAAACCTTGCCAACATCTGTTGTTTCTTGATTTTTATAATAATTTTTATAATAATCACCATTCTGACTGATGTGAGATGATACGTCATTGTGATTTTAATTTGCATTTCTCTCATAATCAATGATGTTGACCTTTTTTTCATGTAATCAGTGATGTTGACCTTTTTTTCATGTGATCATTGGCCGCATATATGTTGTCTTTTGAAAAATGTCTCTTCTTGTCCTTTGCCCACTTTTTAATTGGTTTTTTTTTTTCTTATAAATTTGTTTAATTTCCATACAGATGCATCCCTCATTGGATACATAGTTTGCAAAAATTTTCTCCTATTCTGTAGGTTGTCTGTTTATTTTGTTGGGAGTTTCTTTTGCTGTGCAGGAGCTCTTTAGTTTAATTAGGTCCCATTTGTCAATTTTTGCTTTTGTTGCAGTTGCTTTTGGCATCTTTGTCATGAAATCTGTCCCCATGCCTATGTCCTGAATGGTATTGCCTAGGTTTTCTTCCAGAGTTTTTATAGTTATGGGTTTTATATGTAAGTCTTTAGTCCATCTTGAGTTAGTTTTTGTAGTGGTGTAAGGAAGGGATCCAGCTTCAGTCTTCTGCATATGGCTAACCAGTTATCCCAGCATCATTTATTGAATGGAAAATCCTTTCCCTATTGCTTTTTTTTTTTTTTTTGTCAGATTTGTCAAAGATCAGAGAGTTGTAGGTGTGCAATTTATTTATGGGTTCTTTATTCCATTATGTTGGTCTATTTGTCTGTTTTTTTATTTTTTGTTTTCTGTACCAGTACCATGCTGTTTTGGTTACTATAACTTTGTGGTATAATTTGAAATCAGGTAATGTGATTCCTCCAGTTTTATTCTCGTTCTTCAGGATAGCTTTGGCTATTCTGGCTCTTTTGTGGTTTCATGTAAATTTTAGAATTGTTTTCTCTAGTTTTGTGAAGAATGTCATTGGTACTTTGATAGGGATTGCGTTGAATCAGTAGATTGCTTTGGGTAGTATGGCTATTTTGACAGTATTGATTCTTCCAATCCATGAACATGGACTATCTCTCCTTTTTATATCCTCTTCAATTTCTTCCATTAATGTTTTGTAGTATTTATTGTAAAGATTTTTCATGTCTTTTGTTAATTCCTAGATATTTAATTTTATCTGTGGCTATTGTAAATAGGATTACTTTCTTGATTTCTTTTTCACATTGTTTGTTGTTGGCTTACATAAATGCTACTGATATTTTTGTTTTGTTATTTTTTTTTGTTTTTTGTTTTTTTGAGATGGAGTCTTGCTGTGTCACCAGGCTGGAGTGCAGTGGCACAATCTCAGCTCACTGCAACCCCCACCTCCAAATAATTATTCTGCCTTAGCCTCCCTAGTGACTGGGATTACAGGCATGTGCCACCACACCCAGCTAATTTTTGTATTTTTAGTAAAGACGAGAATTTACCATGTCGGTCAGGATGGTCTCAATCTCTTGACCTCGTGATCCACCCACCTTGGCCTCCCAAAGTGCTGGGATTACAGGTCTGAGCCACCACTCCCGGCCACTACTGATGTTTGCGTGCTTATTTTGAATCCAGCAACTTATTGAACATGTTTATCAGTTCTAACTGTTCTTTGGTGGAGTCTTTAGGTTTTTCCAAATATAAGATCATATCACCTACAAACAAGAATAATTTGACTTCTTCCTTTCCAGTTTGGATGCCCTTTATTTATTTCTCTTTTCTGATTGCTCTAGCCAGGACTTCTAGTACTATGTTGAATAACAGTGGTATAAATGGGCATTCTTGTCATGTTCCCAACCTTGGGGAAAAGGCTTTTAGTTTTTTCCCCACTCAATATGATACTAGCTGCGAGTCTGTCATATATGGCTTTTATTATGTTGAAATACGTTTCTTCTATACCCACTTTCCTGAAGGTTTTTCTTGTGAAGGAATGTTGAATTTTATCAAATACTTTTTCAGCATTAATTGAAATGATCATATGGTTTTGTCCTCCATTCTGTTGATATGATGCATCACATTGATTGATTTGCTATATGTTGAACCATCCTTCCATTTCTGGGATAAATCCCACTGGTCACAATGAATTATCTTCTTAATGTGTTGAATTCAATTTACTAGTATTTTGTTCAGGATTTTTACATCAATATTCATCAAGGACGTTGGCCCATAGTTTTCTTTTTTTAATATGTCTTTGTCTGGCTTTGGTATCAGGGTAATACTGGCCTTGTAGAATGAGTTGAAAGTATTTGGAAGAATCAGTACTCGTTTGGAAACAGGTGCAATAATAGGAGCAAGAGATATGATGACCTAAGCGAGAATGGTGTAAGGAGATGGAGAAACAATGTCAAATGAAGAGAGATTGCAGAGGTAGAATCTAAAGTTTTTAAGGATAAAGGAAAGAAGAAGTCAAAAACAATGATATGATTTTGGCTCAAGTAACTGGAGTGGGGATGTGGTGGTGCTATTTACTAAAATAGGGAGCATAGATTATTCTGTTTCTATTTGGGCTTATTGTTATATGAACAATAACGTGAAAATTAGATGTTCCCATAAACAATTAAGACTGGGCCATTAATTGCATGGGTTATTAGAGTTTGGGACTAGAAATAGGTGGTTCAAATTAGGTAATTTGAACAGAATCTCATAAAAAGACTATTTCTCAGGTTGAGAGGTAGATGGAGGAAAATAAGAGACAATGTAGAAGGCTTGGTACTAGTAATAACAGGACACAACCAACCCTGGGTCTTAAGGGTCAAGAGGAGAAAATGGTGTCATGCATGCTGTATCAGTCTGTTCTCACACTGCTATAAAGAACTGCCCAAGACTGGGTAATTTATAAAGGAAAGAGGTTTAATCAACTCACTGTTCAGCATGGCTCAGGAAATTTACAGTCATGGCGGAAGGGGAAGTAAACACATCCATCTTCACAGGGTGGCAGGAAGAAGAATAAGTGCCAGCAGAGAAAATGCCAGATGCTTATAAAACCATCAGATCTTGTGAGAACTCACTCACTATCATGAGAACAGCAGGAGGGAAACTGTCTTCATGATTCAGTTACCTCTCACCAGGTCCCACATGGGGATTATGGGAACTGTAATTCAAGATGAGATTTGGGTGGGGACACAGCTAAACCATATCAGATGCTATAGTATGCTGCCCAGATTCTGCCCCCTATAGGTCTGAAGTACTCATTCCCCCAACTACATGGAATACTAGCTATTGATGGATCAGCGTTGAGATCCTCCCACGGCTATGCCAAAGGCAGCTGCCCAGCCCAAGATAACCCTTCTCCTCAGGATAGCTATGTTTAATGACTGGCTGATGTGGGATACAAAGACTAGCCCCTGTCTCAATTTGGGACAAAAATAAGGGCCATGGCCAGGTGTGGTGACTCATGCCTGTAATCCCAACACTTTGGGACGCCAAGGCAGGTGGATCATTTGAGGTAAGGCGTTTGAGACCAGCCTGTCCAACATGGTGAAACCCTGTCTCTACTAAAAATACAAAAAAATTAGACAGGAGTGGTGGTGCATGCCTGTAGTCCCAGCTACTCAGGAGGCTGAGGTAGGAGAATCACTTGAACCCAGCAGGCAGAGATTGCAGTGAGCTGAGATCATGCCACTGCACGCCAGCCTGAGTGACAGAGCAAAGCTCCATCAAAAAAGAAAAAAAAGGGGGGGACTGTGCATGGTGGCTTATGCCTGTAATCCCAGCACTTTGGGAGGCCAACGTGGGCAGATCACCTGAGGTCGGGAGTCAAGAGACCAGCCTGACCAATATAAAGAAACCCCATCTCTACTAAAAATGCAAAATTAGCTGAGCATGGTGGCACATGACTGTAATCCCAACTACTCGGGAGGCTGAGGCAGGAAAATTGCTTGACCTGGGGAGGCAGAGGTTGCGGTAAGCCAAGATCATGCCATTGCACTCCAGCCTGGGTAACAAGAATGAAACTCCATCTCAAACCCAAAAATAAATAACTAAAAAGGACCATAACTCCCAAACTCCCAACAGGGGTCAGCTGAAGATCTTGTAGTAACACATCACAGTTCACCTTCTTGTGTTCAGTCCTGCACAAATCTGTTTCAGACTCTGTTTCCTAGGGAACCTAAACTAAAACCAATGGTTATCATTACCTGTTGTGGAAGCAGATAGCCCTAAAGAGAGCATGACCCAACAGTGACTATGGCCTTTAAGGGACATAGCATTTAGTAGGGCACCTCACTTATTGGCAATCCCTCGGAGAGGGAACCAGAACAACAAATACCCTAACCTCATGCTCATCCTTCCTTCTCATCTTCTGCCCATGCTTTCCGATGACAAATGGAAGATACCCACAACAGGGTGTATTATTTTTTTAAACTACTCATTTCCAAAATATATGTGAGCAGGGCAACAATCTAACTTACTGACCAAATGAGAGTACTTGTAAGAAGAAAAGAGGATGCTGTTAATAATTACTTTAGGACAACAGGGGTAAACCAACTTCCTCTCAAAACATTCCTCCATTTATTAAGTCATTTAATCATTCAGCAAATTGCTTACTGGGCATTAGGCACTCTTCTAAGCATGGGAGGACTTGTCCTCGAGAATATGTTGAGGGAGATAGACAAATAAACATCATCTGAGACAGAGAGAAGCACCAAGGGCTACAGAACCAAAGAGAAAGGGTGGCCTCATGCAGACTTGGTCAGGGATGGGAAAGGCTTTACAAAGGCAATGATGCCTGGGCTGAGTCTCAGCCAGCTAAGATGTTAGAGGAGAGTTGTTACCAATGGAGGAAATGTGCAAATATATGGACATAAACCAGAGTATGGCTTACTTGGGGGGAACCCAATGAGTTCCTTGTGGTTAAAATGCAGACAGTATTGTTTGAGGACAGTCAAGAGATGAAGTTGAAGAAGAAATAAGGGAGGGCTAATTATGATGCAGCTTGCTAACATTATATAATGTGAAAGAATTTTGATTTATGTTAGTGACAAAAGAGAACAATTTATGATTTTTAAATAGCAAATTAGAGAAGGACATGATCATAATAGTGATTTAAAAAGATAATTTTACCAGCAGCATAGAAAAAGAGAATGAAGTTGGAGGTAGAATCTAGGAACATCATCAACCAATTTGTGGTAATCCACCTGAGAGATAATCAAGGTCTGAATTATTGTAGTGATCATGGGCATAAAGAAAAAAAGACTGTGATTAGTGGTAAAACTAACATGACTTGGTGATTGGGGGATTAAAAAAGAGAGTGAGAGGGTCAGTGATAACTCACAAGTATCCAGCTTGGGGACTAAGTAGTAGTTCCACCATCCATTGAGATGGAAGACAGGAGATGGAGTAGATATGTTGGGGTGACGACTGGAGTAGGCAATAAGATTAATTCAGTTTCATACAATGTTGAATCTGAGATGCTTGTGGACCCTTCCAAGAAGAAATGCCTAACAGGCAGCTGTACCTACATGTAGTATGGAGGTCAAAAGAAATATCTGAGAATGAGCTATAGATTTGCTCTTAACAACATTTAGGGATGGTACAAGTCAGAGAAGATGGGATCTCTCAAAGAGAGCATCAAGTGAAAATGATGAGTATTGTAGTTGAAATTTCCATTTTGATACCACAAATCATAAGAGTCAAAATCAATAAGAGATTTTCAGGTTAAAAAACATAATTTTAAAAACCAAACAATCCTATATGTTACACAGACTTTCCTATAACAAAGTTTGAGCCTAAGCTTTTTTATTCACAGTCCGAAGATTCTTCCAAATCACTTTTGGCCATTTGACATCACATGTGGCATCATGATGACAGACTGTTTTTTAATAACTCTGACTTGATTTTGAATCTTTTGTCCTCTTTTGGCTGGTAATAGACTTCTGGGGCATAATGAAAAATAGTAGAGTTTATTTTCATCGTCTTATTTGGTTAAACTCGTAATTTCGTATTTTCCTTAACTTAATTCCTAGCCCTGAAAGTTAAACACTTTCTCCTGAAAATCAGTGGAAGGCTTCTATCAGAGCTGTTCAGTACCTGAATGATTATATAAACTGGTGACACCAGCTCTCCATAGCTTTGAAAATCCTAGAGTCAAGGCCAGGCGTGGTGGCTCACACCTGTAATCCCAGCACTTTGAGAGGCCGAGGCGGGCAGATCACCTGAGGTCAGGAGTTCGAGACCAGCCTGACCAACATGGAGAAACCTCATCTCTACTAAAAATACAAAAAATTAGCCTGGCGTGGTGGCAGGCACCTGTAATCCCAACTACTCGAGAGGCTAAGGCAGGAGAATTGCTTGAACCCAGGAGGTGGAGGTTGTGGTGGGCCGAGATTGTGCCTTTGCATTCCATCCTAGGCAGCAAGAGTGAAACTCCATCTCCAAAAAAAAGAAAAGAAAAGAAAAGAAAACCCTAGAATCGGCTAGGTGCGATATCTCACGCCTGTAATCCTAGCACTTTGGGAGGCTGAGACAGGCGGATCACGAGATCAAGAGATCGAGAACATCCTGGCCAACATGGGGAAACCCTGTTTCTATTAAAAATATTAAAAAATACATAAAAATCCTAGAGTCAAGGCCAGGCATGGTGGCCTACACTTGTAGTCCCAGCTACTTGGGAGGCTGAGGCAGGAGAATCACTTGAACCCAAGAGGCTGAGGTTGCAGTGAGCTGAGATGGTCCCACTGCACTCCAGCCTGGCAACAGAGTGAGATACCATCTCAAACAAAAAAAAAGAAAAATGAATCCTAGGGTCTATTCCATGAGATTTGCTATGGTGGTTTATGACATAATTTCTGCATCTATAATAACTTTTTAATTTTAATGCTGCATCAAAATGTAATATTTTAAAAGGCATTTTAAGCAAAAATCAGAGATACTAGTGTAGATTAAATTTTAAGCACCTGTGGTACTTCTAGGATACAAAATTCAATTGTGGTAATGATGGTATAAACATATTCTTATACACGGCTAGTCTGAATTCCACAATTTCATCACAGCTTACTCCTGTAGGTAGTGACTGGCAAGATTCTTTTGACATCACATGTCAGAAAGGCTGATTTCAGAAATATTAAAACTTGAAAACACATTTTTTAATAGAAGAAATAAAGCAAATATCATACAAGGCTTTTCCCTTAACCTAATAATTTCAATGTTGAAAGCATTCTTAGAGATTTTCTTTTGTAATTGTGAAGGCAGTTTGTGAGACAATAATTCAGATTACTCAACAAACTTTGAGTGTTAAATTTGTGCCATTCACTTTGCCCAGCTCTGGAATGCAGAGATATACAATACGGCATGATCCCTTTCCACATGGAATTTAATATAGTGGCCCTCCTTGGGAGCCTTGGGAAATGTATAGAGGCTTCTGTGGTTGTCACAATGTTTTTGGAGCACTACTGGCCTTTATGGGCCAGGGACACTAAACTTTCTACAATGCATAGGATTTCTGCACAAGAAGAGCTATATCTCTTGCAGTATTTTTAGAATCCACTCTGGAAAACACTCCAGAAGACAGACATACAGTCATTATTCATGCAAGACCAACCACAAGGGAGGGGTCATACTATCACTGTGTTGTAACTGCCTCATTCTAGACAATATCTGTTGTTAAGCTTGTATACCTACCTTGTTTACCAGATGTAACTTAGAATAATTTTTGGCAAAAGCAAAAAGGTGAAGCCATTCCAAAGAATATGATGTAGGCAGTCTAAAAGACAGGTTCCAAAAATTGGAATAAATACATACTTTCCCAAATAGCATAATACTTGGCACATGGTGAAGTGCTCAATTATGGATATTATTATAATTATTAACCTAATTCTAGAATCTCCCGGAATCTCACATTTTGAAGGGACTTCAACATTCATCTAATTCTACCTAGGATAAACACCAGCCCACCCCCAGTTCCTTAAAATGGATGCCTTAACAATCAAACATAAAACAAAACACTGTGCTCTAGTATGATACAGCAATGTACATTTGTGTCTAACCTGAGAAGAATCTTTAATTTTGTGAATTTGGATCTAATTAGGAAAGGCGATTTTCAAAATTTTACTCAAACTAAAGTTTTGAGAGTTTTTGACATTATGAAGCATGATATGGTAAAAGATCAAAAATGGAAAATGTCAGAGCAGGCAAGGGTTGCTTCACAAATTTTTACTCTGTCAAGGTGAAAATTGTGCTGATGAGATGGCAAGTTGGTTTTTTTTTTTTTTTTTAATTTTATTTTTTATTGCATTTTAGGTTTTGGGGTACATGTGAAGAACATACAATATTGTTGCATAGGTACACATGTGGCAGTG
>PVKP010020868.1:0-40079 GCA_004027715.1 Plecturocebus donacophilus
TTCTTTGCATTGGGTTAGAACATGTTCTTTTAGCTCACAGAAGTTTCTTATTATCCACCTTCTGAAGCCTGATTCTGTGAGTTCATCACACTCATCCTCCGTCAAGCCTTGTTCTCTTGCTGATGAGGAGCTGCGATCCCCTGTAGGAGGAGAGGCATTCTGATTTCGGGTGTTCTCAACCTTTTTGCACTGGTTTCTTTCCACTTTTATGGATTTATCCACCTGTTGTCTTTGTAATTGCCGACTTTCAGATTGGGTCTCTGAGTGGACGTCCGGCTTGTTGGTGATGAAGTTTTTTCTGTTTCTTAGTTTTCCTTCGGGGGGCGCCCCTTCCCTACAGAGCTGGGCCTTCCCAGGTTCAGCTGTGTTTGTTCTCAGTCCTCAACACTTCCAATTGCTGTTCTCCTTGTGGGGATGGGACCAGCCCAGCCCGACTAAAAGGGCATCCAGTCCTGTACACTCCGCACTGAGAAGCACCGCACAGGCCAAAAGAGTCGCGCTGGCGACCCGTGTGGCTCCTTTACTGGGAATCTCCCAGTCTGTGCGCATCAAAAATTCGTCTGCAATTGCGGCATCCACTTGCTCTCTGCGCTTTCACTGGGAGCTACAATCCTGAGCTGCTGCTACGTGGCCATCTTGGATCTCTCTCCTCAATCTTACACCTTTCTATGGCTTCACATCTTACCTATGGACTCCAAGTCTCTGTTAACAATTCAGACCAATTTCCTTAGCTCCAAACCTGGATTTCCTACCTAATATTATCTCCTCTAAAATTTCCACAATCACCTATGGCTCAACATGTTTAAAATGGAATGAATAATTTTCTCACAGATTTAATCTTCCTCTTTTGTTGCCTGAAAGGCAGAAACTTAGGACTTTTCTCATTCTTATCCCTCCCTCTGTTGCCCTCTGCTGTCCACCCTGACATCTAGTCCCCATTTGAACATTCTAAGAATCCATTCTTTCTTTTTTGATCTTTTTAGTTTAGTTCCTCACTGATTTACAGTTTTTTATTTTAATTTTTTTTAGATTTGGAGTCTCATTCTGTCACCTAGGCTGGAATGCAATGGTATGATCATAGCTCACTGCAGCCTTGAACTCCTGCTCTAGCTATCCTCCTGCCCTGACCTCCAAAAGCAGTGGGATTACAAGCATGAGCCACCATGCCCAGCATTGAGTTCCAGGTTTTATCATTACCCACAGATGTGGGGCTGTGTGCCCAGGACTGTGCTAAGTACATTATATGCTTTACTTAGATTGATCCTCAAAAACATTCCTACGAAATAAACTTATTGCCCTCATTTATACTAAAGATGTTTATAAACAACAAAACGTATAACTCTAATAAAGGAGCCTCAGTTTGAAATCGGCTTTATTTATTTAATTAGCTCCTCTTTGTAACAGGAGAAAATTGGATTTTCAAAGGAATCAAATTAACCAATTGTCTTTTCAAAAGAGTTCATGTTTTGTGTGGCGCCAACAATGAACTAATCTAAAACAGAGCTGCTCAGTAGAACTATAGTGCTATTATGTGAACCACATGTGTAATTGAAAACTTTCTAGTACCCATTTTGAAAATGAAAAAAGAAATTGGTAAAATTAATTTAAAAAATATATTTTATTTGACTCAATATGTCCCAAATATCATCTCAACACCAAACCAATAAAAAAAAATTGTTAAGGTAAGGCATGGTGGCTCATCCCTGTAATCCCAGCACTTTGGGAGACAAAGGAAGGAGGATCACTTGAGGTCAGGAGTTTGAGACCAGCCTAGACAACATGGCAAAACCCCATCTCTACTAAAAATACAAAAATTAGCTGGGTGTGGTGGTGCATTCCTGTAATTCTTGAACCCTGGAGGTGGAGGTTGCAGTGAGCTGAGATTGCACCACTGCACTCCAGCCTGGGTGACAGAATGAGACCGTCACAAAAACAAAAATTCATGGGGTTATACATGCTTTTATTGCACTAAGTTGAAATCTAGTGTGTATTTTACACATATATGTCAATCAGTGACTAGCTTTTCAATTTACTGGATTTCATCAAGTTTACAGTTGAAAATGTTTCACATATCCAAGTTCCAAATATACTTGAGAATGTTGCAATAACTGAATCAAGTACCCCGCCACAAAAAAAACAGGACATTTATATTGGCAACATTTGTTTATCATTTTAAAGAATTGATCTAACTTTGAAGTAAAAACAATATAAGATTCAAAACTAGGTTCATCCAGGTTAAGTAAACTCACTAACTGCGGTGTTAACTTGGTATTATTAACACTGAATTCAAAGGAGTACTGCATAGATTGAAAATCAACTCTAAATTGACCAATATCAAAAAAGCATTCTTCAAATTTTTCTTGCAGCTTTTATGGCCAATTTGCATAATGCTGTGATTGATTCACAAGCTTTTTTTGATAAAACTTCTTTTATTTGTCTCACAAGGTGTCAGAGCCCTGGCAATGGAAGGTGGTAAGCTCAGGGGTAGAAAGAAGAATTTACCCACAGCAGTATAGGTTTGAAAGGGTAAGTTGTATTAGATAGAAAGAACACTGCAGCAGATTGCAGTGGGGCACTTCAGCAAAAGAGAACTGAGTGTGCCATGGTGGATTTCTCCTTAGGAGCATTTATGGACCTTGAAGAGGGAGTTTAAGGGTAACTTGGCCCATATTAGCCACCTAGGTCATAAATAATTACATTTGTAGACATTGTGGTGCCTTGATGTCAGCAAGGGTTGCACAATGAATTTCAACGTGTGTGCATTCAGAGATGTTTGTATGGAAATGTTTGTTACCTATAATTTTTGGGGAAAGAGGCCAGGAACCAGTTGCCAGCTTTAGATAACAGATACATCTAATTAATTCTAAATTCCTTGGAGAAGGAGTTTTGCCTCTGGATGGTCTGCTTGATGGCCACCACCAGGTGGTCTTTGCTCTCCTCATTTTCCCCTAATAAATATCTTGGTCAAATCTTTGACCTTTTGTATACCCCCATGCTTGTGTCCACCTGCTACCTATTAGGGTCTCTAGAAAGGGAAAACAGCACAGTGAAGGGGAGCATCCAGTCTGTCTGACTACATAAAGGAAATGAAGGGTCATGAAAAACTTGTTTATGGGCCAGGGTGGGGGAATTGGTGGGGGACCAAATTCCATCAAGAGGCCCCATGTAAATGGAAGTTGCTGTTGCAGGATATTGCATAGTCATCTGTAGGTGAAATCATTGTAATCTAGAAGATATAAACTTAATGAGAGTGGTAAAAAGGCAGGGAGCAAATAGTAAAAGAAGAATGATGAGGAATAAATGTCCATGGTATGGGAGAAGCCAAGTGATTTCTGGAAACCAACCAGTAAAGGTTTTGGCCTAGTTTTGGTTACTTTGAGAAAGTATATGCTAGCTCACTTTGGCTTATCACTTATTTTGGCATTTCACGTCTAGTATCTCATGGGAAAACATCCACTCAGTCCAGTCTCCATGAATCTTTGGTATCTTCTGACAGAGCAAGTGATGGATCTCTAGTGAGTAACTCTGATAAAGTCCTGTCTATTCAAACCCCAGAAGAAACTAAACATTGATGGATGATGAATTTGGGTTCCAAATGGACTATGAATGTTATGACAGTCACCAACTGAAGAGACTGTTTTCATGGACAAATAAAGGCACTTGTGATTTTAATTTGGTACTCACCTGCTCAGAGTGGCAAGACAAATTCCAGGTAAGGATTGAAATTTTAAGTGTTAAAAATATCAAGTGAACAACTCATTAAGCTTTCATGTCATTTTATGTCCATGCAGCAGTTATTTCCACTTATAGTGTGAAGAATTAACTGCAGAGAGTTTTCTTAACATTTGTGTCACCTAGCTACATGGAAATACACTGTTCTCAAATGAACATTTAATATGTTCATCAAGTTGGTCTTTTAGTTTACTAAAATATGCAGGTTAAGTTTAACATGGGCATTTAATAAAATTTACCAGTAATTGCTTACAATGATTAATTCAGTCAAAATCACCCAAGCAGTTAATACATATTATTATATACAACATCTTTTTCTAGAATTAAAAAATAAATGTGTCGTGCCAGCCCTAGATGTAAGTTACATCTGTCAACCCTATCCAATTTCCTCAGTCATAAAATTTACCTTTTTCACATACCTGAAACTCTAACAATGTGAGAAATGTAGATTATTGCAATTATACTCACAGGGCAGATGGCTTCATGCCAACTGGATAGCAGAATGTAGATTCTTACACTGGCCACATGGTAGACATTTTTTCCTTTGTTTTTGCAAAATAGAATGTAGCTATTAACCATCTTGCAGTATAAGTTGGACATCCTTGGAGTGAAAGATGTGAAGAATCCCCAGAAGCGGTGATGAAGGCAATTTATATTTTCAACTTGCAAAAGACCTTAAAATAGCCTAAATAGAGCAGAACTGAGCTGGGGGAACATCGTAAAAATTTTGTTCTATTCGATTTGGCACATATACTCACAGTGCTTTGTTAACTTCTTAAAAATAATCTTATTTGAAAAACCATTTATAAATATGAGAGTAATATAACAATTACCCAGATACACACAATATGTCCTTTTTATTATTAACTGTAAACTGTTTACAAAGTATTTTAATTTCATGTTAATTACCTCTACAACTGCATAGTTAATATTTCAGTATTATCTCTAATGTTGTCTCACAGGAAACGTACAACCCAGTCTACCACCTTCAGTCAATCCAGATCTCTTGAGAAAGCCATTATGTTTGAAAAAAATTACATATATTCAAAACTAATGAGAGGCAGATCCCTGGTATATGGTGGATTTGGGCTTTTCAGAAAAATTTGCTTTATTCACCAACCAAAGAAATTGTTGCCAGGATATATATATATATGTCAGTGTCAGCATATAGATTGTATTTAAGGCTTTGAGCTTTATGAGATCATCAAGGAAGTGAGCATACCTAAAAAATAGGAGAGGACTAGGTATGAGCTGACAGGTGAAAGAAAAAAAGAAGAAAAAATAAGAATAAATAAATAAATGTTTTAACTGTGAACTGAGTATCAGCATGGGTGTTAATACATGTCATTGGCCACATTAACAAGAATAATTTGCAAGAAGTGGAGTGGGTGAAAGACTGGTTAGTGTGAGTTTAAAGAGAGTGTGAGTTGAGAAAAGGAAGGCAATAAATAAAGGCAAAGATTTTAGAGTTCATAAAGCATAGAGAGGCATTTGGAGAGTGTTTTGTTTATTTTGCTTCTAATAGGAGGCCATGGCAGCAGGTCTGTATGCAGGTGGAATCATCAAATAGAGAGAGAAGAATCAATGCTGCAGCAGAGAGAGGGAGCAATTGCAAGAGCAATGTGTTGGCTGGAAGAGAAGGGAGGGATGCCATCTAGATGCACATAGAGGCATTGATGTTAAACAAGCAGGGATGGATCAACCACAGAAGGAGAAGGAAAGAAGACAGAAATATAAATGCACAAAGTAAGTCACTGGAATGTCTCAAAAAAAAAAAAGGAAAAAGGATTCTTGGAGTGTGTGTAAAATCATCTGAAAATTTTGCTAAAAACACAGATGCTTAGGTTCACTTTAAACTTACTAATAAGAATTCATGGGGTGGAGAGAACGTGTCCCAAAGAGGGAAGGTCCAGGGGAAAGAAAGTGAAAAATCTCAGTGCAAATGAAGCAGAGAATTTGAGAATAGTGATCAGAGGTGAGTTAAAGCAGGTAAGACTTTTATCCCTCGGATATGGGGGAAGAAAGAAAGTCTCTGGCTTGGCTAACACAGTGGGTGGCAGACCCATACATCCAAGAAAAGAATTGCTCAAAAAATAGCAGAATAGGGGATGAAAGTTGTTATGGACATGTTGACCTTAGGCAGCTATGTGACCTCCATGAGATGCCTATTTAGTTTTTTATAACATTGTTTTTGTACTTGGAGGATTACAATTTTCATTATTGGGTGGACTAGTCTGCTAACAAATGGGCTAAATCTTCTTTTATGGAGTTTACCATCTACTCCTGTCACACACGCACATACACACACACACACACACACACACACACACAACAGTCATTTAACAGATCTACTGATTCAGACCAATCTACTGATTGGCTGACCTAATAGACTCATTTCTTCACACAAGATACTGTGCTGTGAAATCAAAGCTTCCATTATTTACCTTAATTTAATACTGGAAACACAGAATCTTAGGTACCCAAGTCTGAAGTTGTCATATTTTTCTTTTTACCTTCTACTTGTCACACTACTAATACAAAATTCATTTTGAATGTTAAAATAATTTTTCCCATATATAAACTAAATAATATAATATATTGACAAAATAAGACTCTTACTTGCATTATTTACAATTAAATATTCTTCCATTATTGTAGATAAGGCATACAGGTAAATATGCTTTGCCAACTTTCCTTGTTACTTTCTTCTCTTTAACGATCATATCCACAGATCAGCTTTGCACTTACCCATAATGCCACTCACAGCTAACCTCCTTTCTTCCATCCTCAAAAAACTGAGAAACAGCTCCTGCAACCTCTGGTCTTTAACCGTTTATTAGTCAGTTAATTGAATGCCATAGAAAAATTGGTTGGCCTCCCCACCTAAGCTATCTGTAAGCTAAGGATCTAGAAATGAAATCGTGGTGTAAAGGAAGAAAATTATAGCAAAATTCAATGGTAGACTTCTACTTCCAGAAAAATAGAGTTCATGTACTTTTTCCTATTCCTCATGCTAAGTATACCAGAAACCTTGGATATTTTATATAAAACAAACATATGAAGACTCTGAAAGCTGGAGAGGAAAACACAGACAAATGAGGAGACTTAGAATCTAGCCAATAACATGGTGGTGAGTTTCCTGAGTCTTTCTCTTGCCTCATATAACCCAGACGTGGAACTGAAGAAAGTGGCAGTCAGGAAACACAACAGGGGCAGATAAAACAATTCCCAACAAAAGCCTGCTGTCTCTAACCAGAGGGCTGGGAAAGGGCAGTTGAGTAAGAAAACTTTTAGATAAGAACTGCTCTATTCCAGCCAAATATCACAGAAAAAAATTTAGCTCTACCACCAGCACCAGCAGCAAAAGCCGAGTGGAATCCCAGATTTAGATCCTTGCCAGGCTGTAAGAAAGTCCTCCAAAGGCTCCCAACCCAGGAGGGTATCAGAGAGGACCAAGTAGAGAAATTTTATCTTCACTGGGTGATAAGCACCCACTCCCCCTGCCACAACACACACATTTACCCAGGTTGTTAGTGGAGACCACATGGGAACCTGAATTTTTACTCCCACATGACAGTAACTAGGCACCTACCACTACCTTCTGGAGTGGTGACAACTGAACCCTACTGGAGAATCAGGACTTCCCCAACCACCCAGTCAGTAATAATAAAGCCGTGAAAACATACTCTCACCACTGTGTCAGGAGAGGCCACCCGGGGCACAGGTACTCCAATTCCTCCAGGCTAAGGAGTTATCAGCGAAGACCTCACAGGCAGCTGGAATTTCCACTCTTACCAGCAGGAATGAGAAGCATCTACAGTGGATGTCAGCAGAGGCCGAGTGGGAGACCTAGACTTCTTCTACCTTGCAGCAATGAGGCAGTGCCCCTCCCTTTCTCTGACAGAGTGATGTTCAAGGCCTAAAGAGAAGGTTAAAATAAAATCCACAGTCTCATTGCATAATACTCAAAATGTCCAGATTTCAAAAGAAAATCAAGTATGTCAAGAGGTGCCAACATTGTGGTGATGGAGATGTTATAATGATCTTTTAAAGAATTTCAAGCAGCTATCATAAAATTATTTCAATGACAAATTATGGACACATTTTAAACAAATAAAAAATTAACAGTCTCAGCAAAAAAAAAAAAAAAATAGAAGATACAAAAAATTATACAGGGGACTTTTAGGGCAGTGAAATTATTCTGTATGATACTATAATGGTAGATATATATCATTACACATTTTTCAAAACCCATGGAATGTACATCAAGAATGAGCCCTAATGTAAACTATAGACGTTGGTTGATAAAGATGTGTTGATGTAGATTCATTAGTTGTAACAAATGTATGACTCTGGTGTGGAATGTTGATAGTAGGGGAGGCTGTGCATGCGTGGGCACAGGAGATGTATGGGAATTCTCTGTACTTTCTGCTTAAGTTTGCTGTGAACCCCAAACAGCTCTAAAAATAATATCTATTTAAAAATAGAAAACTTATAACTAGAAAATCCTTTTAATTAATTTTTTAAAAAATTCTGTATAAATATAATGCAAAATGTAGAAGACAAAACAAAAAAAATAATAAACTTAAAAATAGAATAAAAATTACTCAATCTGAACAATGGGAAAAAATAGACCACAAAAAAATAAACAGAGCCTCAGGGACTCATGGGAATGTAACAGAACATCTATTATTTTTGTCATTCGAATCCTGAAAGGAGGAGAGCTGAAAAAGTATTGAAAGAAGTAATACCTGAGGGGCGGGTGTGGTGACTCATGCCTGTAATCCCAACATTTTGGGAGGTCCAGGCAGGCAGAGCACCTGAGGTCGGGAGTTTGAGACCAGCTGGTCAACATGGAGAAATGCTGTCTCTACTAAAAATGCAAAAATTAGCAAGATGTGGTCACACATGCCTGTAATTTCAGCTACTCGAGAGGCTGAGGTAGAAGAATCACTTGAACCTGGGAGGTGGAGGTTGCAGTGAGCTGAGATAATGCCATTGCACTCCAGCTTGGGCAACAAGAGCAAAACTCCATCTCAAAAAAAAAAAAAAAAAAGGAAATAATACCTGAAACTTTTGCAAATTTGCTAAACTACATAAACCTACAGATTAATTAAGCTGAATAAACTCCAAAGAGGAAACCTCACAAAAAATTATATCAAGACACATCGGAGTCAAACTTCTGAAAACTAAAGAGAAAAGAAAAAGTCTTCACAGCAATGAGAGGTAAACACCTTATATAGAAGAGAAAAACAATTCCAGGAAGAGTGTATTTCTTATCAGAGATCATGAGAGCCAGAAAGCCAGAATAAAAATTACTCAGATAGAAAGCCAGATTAAAAATTACTCAATCTGAGTAAGCTTTCTGGCTTTCCTAGTCTCTGATAAGAAAAATATGGCACAACAATTTTCTAGTGCTGTAAAAAAAAATAACTGATGACCCAGAATTCTACATACAGCAAAAGTATCTTTTAGGAATCAAGGGGAAATTGAGATATTCTCAAATCAAATAAAACTAATATAATTTTTCCCAGCAGACCCCTCTAAGATAATGGCTCAAGGACATTCGCTAACCAGAAAGCTGGGCTGGGGGTGGGGAGGAACAGAAGTCATGAAACATTAACAAAGGAAGAAAGAACAAAAATATAAGTGATTACAATGCACTTTTCTTTTCCTCTTAAGTTTCCATAATTCTATTTGACAGTTAAAACAAAAATTACAACACTATCTGATGTGGTTCTAAATGTGCGTAGAGACAATTACTTTGAATGATAGTAAGAGGAAAACAATTTTTTGTAAAGACAATTATGAATGGGGGAGGATAAAGGAATATAAAGGGAAGTAAGATTTCCGTACTTTGCTTGAATTGGTAAAATAATGATTCCAGTAGACTGTAATAAATTATGTATATATAACACCTACAGCAATAATTTTAAAGGCTATTACATAGGGATACACTAAAAATACAATAGATAAACCAAAACAGAATTCTACAAAACTTTCAAGTAACCCACAGGAAGGCAAAACATAAAACAAAAAATAAAACACAAAAATGAAAAACAGAACAAACAGAAAACAAAATAAAACAAGGAAGCAAACAAGCCCTAGCATATTATTGATTACAATAAATGTAAATGGGTCAAATAAAATAATCAAAAGAAATCTTGGCAGAGTAGACTTGAAAACATGACCCAAATATATGATTTCTATAAGAAATTCATTTCAGATATAAAGATATAGGCAGGTAGAAAGTAAACGGATATAAAAATTTATTTCATACAAACATTAATCAAAGACAAATGCTTCATGATCTTTATATGTGGAATCTAAATAAGTCAAACTCATACAAACAGAGACTAGAAGAGTGACTGGTGGGAGATGTCCATCAAAGTGTATGAAATTTCAGTTAGATAGGAGGATTTACATTCTGGAGATCTATTGTACAGCATGGTGAATATAAAGTTTATAATATATTCTTATTTTTTATGATGAGAATAATTTAAGATCTACTCTCTTAGAAAATTTCTTAGAGAAATTAGAAAGTTTCTAAGAGAGTAGAAAATTTCTTAGAAATTTTATAGCAAAATTTATAGCAAAATTCAGTGGTAGACTTCTACTTCCAGAAAAATAGAGTTGATGTACTTTTTCCTATTCCTCATGCTAAGTATACCAGAAATCTTGGATATTATATATAAAAAAAAACATATGAAGACTCTGAAAGGTGGGGAGAAAAACACAGACAAATGAGGAGACTTAGAATCCAGTGAATAACATGGTGGTGGGTTTCCCGGGTCTTTCTCTTGCCTCATACAACCCAGATGTGGAATTGAAGAAAATGGCAGTCAGTAAGCACAACAGGCATAGAAAATTCTTAGAAAATTTCTAAGAGAGTAGATCTTAAATTATTCTCATCATAAAAAATGATAAGTATATGAAGTGATAGATATGTTGATTTAATTATTCACAATGTATACATACAGAAAAACATGTTTCCTGCCATAAATATACACTGTCAATCCACAAATATATACTATTAAGGTTTAATTTGTTATAGGCTTTTAATTTATCAATTAAACCTAAATAAAGCTGAAAAAAATAAAATAAAAACAAAAGAAAACTCTATCACATGCTTTCCCAACCATTTTCCCTTCCAATTCTAATTTCCAGTGCCTTGATATGAGTTTACATAAATTCCTGTTCTTCCTTTAAAATATGTTGTGGCCAGGAGCAGTGGCTCACGCCTGTAACCCCAGCATTTTGGGAGAATGAGGCCAGCTGATCACAAAGTCAGGAGTTCGAGACCAGCCTGACTAACATGGTGAAACCCCAGCTCTACTGAAAATACAAAAATTAGCTGGGCATGGTGGCTCCAACGTGCAATCCCAGCTATTCAGGAGGCTGAGGCAGGAGAATTGCTTGAACTTGAAAGGCAGAGGTTGTAATGAGCCGAGATTATGCCACTGCATTCCAGCCTGGGCAGCAGAGCAAGACTCCATCTCAAAAAACAAACAAACAAAATATTGTATATATGTATTTATTTATTTAAGTAAATTACTTAAGTAATAAAGTAATTTATTAAAATTTTTAAAGTGTCTGTCTTGCCTGGGCATGGTGGCTGACACCTGTAATCCCAGCACTTTGGGAGGCTGAGGTGGGTGGATTGCAAGGTCAGGCATTTTAGACCAGCCTGGCCAATATAGTGAAACCCCGTCTCTACTAAAAATACAAAAACTTAGCCTGGCATGGTGGCGGAACCTGTAATCTCAGCTACTCAGGAGGCTGAGGCAGGAGAATCACTTAAACCTGGGAGGCAGAAGTTGCAGTAGGCCAAGATCGTGCCACTGCACTCCAACCTGGTGCCTGGCGACAGAGGGAGACTCTGTCTCAAATAAAAAAAAAAAAAAAGAGTCTATCTTTTCTAGTAAAAACTATACATCTAATAAAACTGTTATCCATCAATCACTAACATAGCAACTGAAACACTGTAGGCTTTTAACATATACTGCATTTGATATTTAATGAACAATTTTACTGGTTGATATAAGTGTATCTGTATTCTTTCTTGCATGCGTATTTATTTTAAATGCTTGAGAATAAGTAAGGCAACAAAATGTAAAATTATTTCAGCATAGTTTTGGAAACCATACAATAGCAAGCCATCAGGAATAGCATTCCTTAATACCATACAACCCTTGACATATTTCCTACTTGTGTCATACACTAAAGAATGAAAAATGATGGAAAAGCATAATCTGGCTTAGAAATGATAGATTCTAGGATATTTGAAGGTATTAGTTTATATCTTCAAACAAATATTCCAAATTAGTTAAACGTATTATAATAGTTTCTGTCCTCACACAAAAATTTCAATAAACAGCCAAGATGTTTTACATAAAAAACAAGCATCATGACTGTATTAATATCAAAGTGGACTTCAGAGCTTAAATAAATAAAACCCAGAGACAGAGGAAAAAAAGGGACACTATGTAATGATAAAGGTCAATCAACCAAGGAGACATATCTATTCTAAATGTGTATGTACTAAATAGCAGAGCAGAAAAATATGTGCAGCAAAGACAAACAGAAATAAAAGAAAACATTGACAAATCCACAATTTTAATTGAAAATGTCAATATCCTTCCTTCAACAACTGATAGAACTAGACAGAAAATTGGCAAGGTGATAGATGAATTCAGCACTATTAACCAACAGAATTTTATCAACATTTATAGAACACTCCACCCAACAACAGAAGAAAACACATTCTTTGCAAGTACTCAAGAAATATATAATAAGACAGATCATATCCCAGGCCATAAAACAAACCTCAACATGTTTTTTAAAATTTAAATCATACAGAATGTATTCTCTAACCACCAAGGAATTAAACTACACAAACCTCAACATGTTTTTTAAAATTTAAATCATACAGAATGTGTTCTCCAACCACCAAGGAATTAAACTAACAATCAATAACAGAAAGGTAACAGGAAAACCTCCAAACATTTAGAAATTAAATAACACATTTTTACATTATTCTCTTTCAAAGAGAAAGTTTCAAGGACAATAAAAAATGCATTGAATTGAATGAAAACACAACACATCAAAATTTGTGAGCTAAAACGAAAGCATTGCTAAAAGGAACTTTATACCTCCAGTTACATATATTAGAAAAGAGGAGTCTCAAAGTATTAATCTAAGCTCTCTTCTCAGAAAAACAGAAGAGAAAGAGCAAAGTAAACCCAAAGCTGGCAGATGGAAGAAAATAATAAGGATGGGCTGGGAGCAATGGCCCACACCTGTAATCTCAGTCATTTGGGGGGCCATGGTAGGAAGATCACTTGAGACCAGAAGATCAAGACCAGTCCAAGTAACATAGCAAGACCCTATCTCTACAAAAAAAAAGTACAAAGAATTAGCTGGGAATGGTGGTGCATGCCTGTAGTCCCAGCTACTTGGGAGGCTAAGGCAGGAGGATTGCTTGAGCCAAGGGGTTCAAGGTTGCAATGAGCCATCATTGTACCAATGCACTTCAGCCTGCACAACAGAGTGAGACCCTGTCTCAAAAAAATAACAATAAATAAATAAAATGTATATTTTTAAAAAAGAAAATAAAAAGGATAAGAGCAGAAATAAGTGAAATTGAAAACAGACAATACAGAAAAATCAATGTGACTATCGTTCTTTGAAAAGGTCAATAACATTGACAAACCTCTTGAAAAGTTGTTTTAAAAAAGAGAAGAGATACAAATTACCAATATAAAGAATAAAATAGAGGATAGCGGTTCAGACCCGGCACACATTAAAAGAATAATAAGGAAACAAATTTATACATGTAAATTTGAACTTAGATAAAATAGGCAAATTCTGTTTTATCTAATATAGAATCATCTTAGATATTGAAATTATCTTAGATAAAATAAAACACAAACTACCACAACTCACCCATGATGAAATATATGCTGATAGACTGATAAGTATTAAGAAAATTGACTTCAATTTTTTTTTAACTCTCCAAAAAGAAATATCTTTAGGCTTAGATGGTTTCATTCAAGAATTCAACCAAATATTAAAGAATTAATACCAATTCTACACAATCTCTTTCAGAAAACAGAAAAGGAAAGAATATTTTCTCAATTAATTTTATAAATCTAGAATTATTCTGATACTCATACTAGACAAAAACAACACAAGAAAGAGAAATTAAAAAAGAATGAGGAAAAGATATTAATAACTACAGACCAATATTTCATGAACATAAATTAAAAATCTTTAGCAAAATATTAGCAAGTAGAATTTAGAAATACATAAAAAAGAATTATAAACAACTACCAAGTGGGGTTTATTTCAGGACACAAGGATAGTTCAGTATTGAAACATCAGTTAATATCATCTATCACATCAACAGAAAATTACACAATATTATCAACTGATGCAGAAAAGCATTTGTTAATATTCAACATTCATTAATGATAAAAATTCTTATAAAGTAAAGATGGGGAAAATTATTTTACTTGATAAATATCATTTACAAAAAAACTACAGCTAACATGATATTTAATGGTGAAAGCCTGAACCCCACACCCCAAGATTGAAAATAATAACTGCTTATTATTTTCCAGTTAACTGTATTAGTCAACATAGTCCTGGACATTACAGCCACTAAATAAGGGAAGAAGAGGAACGAAAGGCATATATCTGAGTGAAAATGATATTAAACTGTCCTTACAGATTACATGATTGATCTTGTATAAAATTTTAAAGCCTCTGTAAAAAGGATCTTAGAACTAATAAGTGACTTCAGCATGGTCACCGATCCAAGACTAACAATAAATATGTATACCAGCAATAAATATGTGAACATCAAAATTTAAAGTCCAGTATCATTTATAATCACTCAAAAAATGAAATACTTAGGTATTCATCTGACAAAATGTGTATATTATTTTAATGCTAAAAATTATAAAACAGTAAATAAAATCTAGAGACAAGTCAGCAAAATGGTGTAATAGGAAGTCACCCACTCATATTCTCTCAAAACTAAGAATTCTGCATTCATCCACAGACAAGTCTCTGCAGAATTCAGGTAGGAAGCTGTGAATCCCTAGTGGAGCCCAAGAGTTAGAAAGACCGTTTTGAGAGTGCAGACCAACAGCCAGGTGGCAGACCTGCTGATCTTGCCCCTGAGATTTAAATCTAGAAACAGCCTTGTTTCCCAAAGGGCTTAGCTACAGTCCTGTTTATCCTTGAGCCTACAGCCAAAACAATTTTCCAAGGAGTCTAGAAGCAATCATGCACATTAGTGCCTTGGCAGAAAGGCTTGTTTGTTCACTGACAATTGTCTTGGAAGTGAATTTAAAGTTACCTTGTAACTCAACTTTAGCCCTCCTTATCTGGGATCCCAGCTTATTACTGTTTGTGCAAGAACTCAAAAGGAAGACTCACCAATATCTCACAGTCTAGGGATTATCCATGTCGGTCATGTTAGCCTACAAGATGGGCACATCAGCCTCCATCCCGAAGCATATTCTGAGGGGGCCCAGGCAGCTCCAGCTCCTCAGTCTGGGAATTATCCCATTTTTGCAGGAAATGACTGTGGGATGTACACCCTCCTGACCTACTGTAGTGAACTCACTGGCCTTCATCTCACAGTGAATGCTGAGGGGAGCCAGTCCCAACTTCAGTGTCTCCTGCTGCAGTCAGGGAACTGCCCCACCCATGTAGAGAACTGTTGGGAGGCATGCATATCTGGGCCACCAGCCCCCCATCCCACAGCACGTACAGAGGCAGCCCAGTCTCTGCTCCATTACCTTTTGCTGTATTTGGAGAATTGCCCTGGAAGCATCACTTGTCTGGGCCTATGGGACAGGCTTCCGGACTTGGCTCCCCGACCAGTATTCTCACACACCTTGGGTATACTCCTTGGATCTTTGCCAGGTCCATCTCTGCCAGATTGTATGCCAACCTTGGGACTTTTGTAAAACTCACAACAAATATGAGCTTAGGACACCCTCTAGTGTTGAAACAGCTATAATCAACACAGTCTTTCATAACAGTCAGTCGGCTTAGATAACTGAACAGGCGCCGTGAAGAGGATGGGCATGTATAGGGCCAGACTGTGAAGACTAAAATAAATACCTAATTTTTCAATGTGCAGACATCAATGTGCATCTACATTAAGAACTGTCTGAATTATGACCTCACCAAATAGACAAAATAAGGGGCTAGTGACAAATCTCAAAGAGAAGATGTGTTATCTATTAGACAAAGAATTGAAAATAGCTGTGTTAAGAAAAAAAAATTGTATGGAACCACAAAAGACCCTGAATAACCAAAGCAATCTTGAGCAAAAAAAAAGAAAGCTGGAGACCTCACAGTAGCTGACTTCAAAATATACTGCAAAACTATAGTAACCAAAACAGCATGGCACTGGCATAAACACACACACACACACACACACACACACACACACACACACACACACACACACATACACACACACACAATGACCAGTGGAATAGAATAGAGAACATAGAAATAAATGCACATGTTTACAGCCAACTAATTTTCAATAAAAGTTCCAAGAACACACATTGGGAAAAGGACAGTCTAATAAATGGTGCTTGGAGAACTGGACATATATGCAGAATAATGCAATTAGATCCTTATCTCACCGTATGCAACATCAACTCAAAATAGATTAAAGACTGAAATGCAGCCAGGTGGTGGTGCATATCTACAGACCCAGGTACTCAGGAGGCTGAAGCAGGAGGATCACTTGAGCCCAGGAGTTCAAGGCCAGCCTGGGCAACATGGTGAACATAGTGAGCTCCTAACTCTAAATTTAAAAAATTGAAAAAAAAAGACTGAAACAAAAGATCCAGATTACAAGAATAAAATATAGGATAAATGATCTGGGTGCAGTGACTCATGCCTGTAATCCCAGCACTCTGGGAGGCCGAGATGGGTGGATCACTTGAGGTCAGGAGTTTGAGACCAGCCTGGCCAACATGACGAAGCCCAATCTCTACTAAAAATACAAAAATTAGCCAGGCGTGATGGTACACAACTGAAATCCCAGCTACTCGAGGCTAAAACATGAGAATCACTTGAACACAAGAGGCAGAGGTTGCAATAAGCCAAGATCATGCCAGTGGACTCCAGCCTGGGCAGACTGTGTCATAAAACATGTCTGTCTATCTGTCTACCTACCTACCTACCTACCTATCATCTATCTATCTATGGTAAATGCTTCATGACATTTGTCTGGGGCAATAATTTTTTTTGATAAGATCTCAAAAACACAGGCAACAAAAGCAAAAATAGGTGAATGCAATTACAGCAAACTAAAAATCTTCTGCACAACAAAGGACATGGAGCAAAGAGAATGCCTATAGAACGGAAGAAAATATCTGCAACCTATGCATCTGACAAGGGGTTAATATCTAGATTATACAAGGAACTCAAACAGCTCTACAGCACCCCAAAAAATCAAAAACCCAACTTAAAAATGGGCAAAAAGCCTGAGTAGACATTTCTCCAAAGAAGATGTAGAAATGGCCAAAGAGATATGAAAAATGCTCAGCATCACAAACCAGGGAAATGAAAATCAAAACCACAAAGAGATCTATCACCTTATCTGGGTTAAAATAGCTTTTATCAAAGAGATAAAAAAATAACAAATGCTGGTGAGGATGTGGAAAAAGGGGAACTTTAATACACTGTTGGTGGGAATGTAACTTAGTACCAGACATTAGGAAAAACAGTATAAAGCTTTCTCAAAAAATTAAAAATAGAGCTACCATATGATCTAACAATACTAGTAGTGGGTATATATCCAAAAATTAAAAAATACAATTAGTATATCAAGGAGATACCTGCACCCACGTTTCTTACAGCACTAGTCACAGTAGTCAAGATATGGAATCAACCTAAGTGTACATCAACAAATAAATCAATTTTTTTTTTTTTGAGATGAAGTCTTGCTCTGTAGCCCAGGCTGGAGTGCAGTGGTGTGATCTCAGCTCACTGTAGCCTTTACCTCCTGGGTTCCAGCAATTTTCTTGCCTCAGCCTTCCAAGTAGCTAGGATTACAGGCACCCACCACTATGCTCAGCTTTTTATTTTTATTTTTAGTAGAGACAGGATTTCCAGGGGGCTGACCCACAGGGTGTTGAACCTCAGGATATAGTAGACAGAGAGCTTGGTATGACTTGTTACTCCAGGCTGTAGAATCCTGAAAAAGAGCTACCATACAGCCCATGCCTGGTCAACTGGAGAACCATCCTAATGGAAAGGGGACAATCTGGGCCTCTGACTCAAGCATAACAATTGCTTTTGTTCAATGTGCAGACAAAATCTTTGATCCATTCCAACCAGACATTTGCATCTTGATATCCTGTCTCTATTGCTAAAGTTTGTTTTAAATCATTTACTTCTACAACATCTACTTTGGTCCTATTATTGGGTATAGAAGGGATAACAGTTTGATCAGAAGAAGGTCCAAAAGAAGAAGAAGAAGGAGGAGGAAAAGAGAATGAGGGATTAATAAAACACATTTTGAAAGACCCTATGAGGTCTGTGCCAGCCAAGTCGATTCCTATACCATAAAAGTGGGGTATAGGAATATTCCTATGCCATAGAAGTGGGGCCATAGAAGTCGATTCCTATGCCTAAAGTGGGGTCAGGATTGGTAGAGGTAGAGGTAAGAATAGAGAGCTGCACTGGATTGCATTGGTACTGTTGACAATTAGAAGGAACGCTTTCTTTGGTGAAATGGAGGTATGGGTTTAGAGAGGTGCAGCCCTTTGAGGAAGTCCAGCCTTGTTCCTCAGTGATCCATAGGACATTGTCCCAAGAGGGACAGTACCATACTGGAAACTCATCCTTGTTTAGTTCCCCAAATTTAAGAAATGTGGGGACTTGGTTTCTATGAAGCAAGTGTCATGGAGGTCAGAAGTTACTTTGGAAGGACAGATATTTTTCTGAGGAGGCCAGTTGCCTTTGGTTTTGGAGATCCCCGCAAGGTATGGCATCAAATGGGATTGTCTGAGGAAAAGGTGACCTGTTCACATTAATAACAAGGTGGTCAGCAGTAGAACAAGGAAAGAAGAAGGAAAAATAAAATAAATGAAGAGGGTTAAACTTCTTAGCTTTAGTTTGGTAAGGTCTCCCCTGGGACTATGGCTCATTCTTGAGGGGGTGGAGCTTTTTTGACTAGGTATGATGGGTCCATCCTCTTCCTGCTGTCCATATTATGGTTTCAGTAGTTAGAAGCACTAGGTAAGGTCCTTTTCAGGTCAGTTCGAGCTTTTCCTTCTCTCCAGCTTTTGATGAGGATGTGGCCCCCAGGCTGATGTTTGTGTCCTGGAAACTCTAGGGGTGGCACCTGTACTAAAAGACCTTTTAGTTCTGAGGGAAGAGAAAATGGAAGATAAATCAAATATATAATTTCTGAAAAACGGATCTTTTGTTTCAAATGTAGGAAGATCAGTGGTAGAATGTAGATAAGGCAATCCATAAAGCATCTTATAAGGGGATAGGCCTATGTCTTTTCGGGGAGCAGTTTGGACTCAACAGGCTGATAGGCCTTTCTACTTCCCCTGATGAAGGTGAGTGTCAGGGAGCATGATATTCCCATGTTATATCCAGTACCTGGACTAATTTATTTATCACATGTGCAGTGAAATGAGTCCTATTATCTGAATCAATGTTTTTTATTACTCTAAACCTGGGTATAATATTTTCAACTAATGCCTTGACTACATTATCAGCAGTTGTACTTGAAAAGGGAGTAGCTTCTATCTAATGATTAGGGTGATCTACTATTACTGATAGATACTTTAGAAGACCAATTGGAGGCATTTCTGTGTAATCAACTTGGATACTTTGGAATGGTCTTAACCCTGGACTCCTTCTCCCAAGGGGTAATCTATTTATAGCTTGTTTATTATTTTTCTTACATACTAAACAACTGTCTGTAACTTGTTTGGCCATTCCTATACACCCATAAACTCTGAGAACTGCATCACACATGGCCTGGAAACCCCAATGGATCTCTTGATGCAGTTGGAACAAGATTTCCCTTATAAGCGGTTTGGATAATATTTCTTTCTAGTCTGGCAATATCCATTTTCCTTCTGAATTCTCTTTAGCACCTATTTTTATTAGTGTTTAAGCCAAAAAAAGCCAAACACCATTTTATATTTGACAATGCTTCTTGTATGATTTTATGCTAGATAAGCTAAATTTCACCTTTATATTAATGTGCTATTAATGTTAAACTCAATTTTGATAAAACCTCATAGACATATTTATGCAATTTTAATGCCTGACCATAAGGTATGATTTTTATAGACTCTTTTTAACCCTTTATAATTTTTGTTAAAGAACAGTGCTGGTAACCCCAAGAATGTGAGGCATGACCAACTCAATATCCCTCTGGAGGCTATATGAGCAAACAGCAAACTGTTCTCATGAAAGCAGGATGTCAGCAAACTGACAAACTGCATCTGGTCTGCCATCAGAAGGAATGTTGAGGGCAGTCACATCCCAGGTCCCACGCTCCTTGAGGTTATCTGTGCTCCTTGAGGTTACCTACCTGAATATCTGGAACCTGTTGAACAAGGGAAGCAGTACCTGTGATAAATCAAGTAGCTGACAGACAATCACCGACTCCCCACTATTCACTTTACTTAATAAATTTGAAGAGCTGTAAAAGCTCAGGGCCTTTGTCCACTAGAAGCAAAGAGTCCCCTGATCCCTTCTTTCAAACAGAACCTTTTGTCTTTGTCTTCAATTCTGCTTTAGTTCATCCTCCTTCATTCATGAGATAATTACAGCAAGTGGGGTCCAAACAGGGACCTGAGATACAAGGACCTGAACGAAGAAGGTCTGCTGGAGCAGAGGTAGTAAAACTGATCAGACAGAGGAGGAGCCCCGGGATGAATCTACCAGCAGTGATATAAGGTCAGTGCCCTAAAGAGGCACTGGGAGTGGGGAAGTTTTTGGATCAGGGTAACATGGTGCAGCATTTTTCTATTGAGGAGCAACATTATGTGCAGTTATTTAAAGTTTTACCTAAAGAATCTGGTGCTCAGGCCAATTTTCAAACACTGAGCTTCTACAGGAAGTCATTACACATAACTCATCGTTTCCAAAGAGTCACCCTCGATGTGGAAAATTGGGACTATAGGAGAAGGTTTGAAACAGCCTCATCAAAAAAGTCTTAAAGTAGATCCCTCTGTTTTCTTTGCTTGGAGTTTGGTCCGTACTGTCCTCCTGCCATTATCCCCTTCTTATTTAATCAGACAGCAGGAAGCCATGCTCTGACTCTCAAAAATTGAAAGAGCCTTCTGTCTCACCAACAGCACCCAATGAAAGTGAGGAACAGGAGGGAGAGGAGGAGAGTTGGTCTGCACCACCTCCTTCAGCAGGAGAAATAGAGATTCCAGTACAAAAGATTCTGCACACTGCAGCTATAGCTGCAGAGCCCATAGGTCCTTGTGCTTTTCCTATTACCGTAAGACCCGATCCAAACAATCCACAACAACTTGTTCATGAACACACTCCAGTAGAATTTAAGCTACTAAAAGAATTAAAAGCTAGTGTGGTTAATAATGAAGTACAGAGCCCACTTACTTTAGGATTGCTAAAATCTGTATTCAGTGCTATACACCTTCCACCTTTTGATATAAAGCACTTACCTTGTACTTGCTTGTCTACTAGTGCATATTTGACATGGACTCTAAAATGGCAAGAAATGTGTGCAGACCAGGCTACACAGAATCGTGCCATGGGACATGGAAATATTACAGAGGATATGCTATTAGATAGTGGTCCTTATTCAGATCTGGTGCAGCAATTGGCACTCCCAGATGCTGCTTACCATCAGTGTGCCTTAGCTGTCAAATGTGCCTGGGCCACCATCCCTGAGGAAGAGGGCCAGTGCAATGTTTTCTATATGTTATGCAAGGATCACAAGAACCCTATGCAAATTTTATCGTACGACTACAAGAGACAGTGCAGCCCCAGATTCCTCATATGGTTGCCACAGAAATGCTTACTCTGTCTTTAGCCTTTGAAAATGCAAGTGCGGATTGTAAACATGCATTGGTACTGGTAAAATGCACAAAAGCTTGGCAAATTATCTCAAAGCCTGTCAGGATGAGGGAACTGAGTTTCATCGTTCTACAGTGCTAGCTCAAGCCATGGCTAATTTAGTAGTAAACAAACCTAAAAAATGCCAAGAATCAAACCCTAAAGTGGGAAAGTGTTAAAACTGTGGAAAAACTGGGCATTTAAAAAAGTAATGCCATCGGACTAATGGGCAGAAGGAATCTTATAATGCAGTACCTCCCCTGACAGTAAAAGCACCAGGAATATGCCCTTGCTATAACAAAGGAAACTACTGGGCTAATCAGTGCCACTCAAAATTTCATCAGAATGGCACTCCCCTGTCAGGAAATGAGAGGGAGGTCTGGATCCAGGCCCCTGAAACAATGAGTGTATTCCCCATCCAGACCACAACCCCAGTTCAGGGGCGAGTCCCCAGAGGAACATTGATTCCCTCTCCTCAGGAACACCCAGAAATGCAAGATTAGATCTCCCAGTTAGAGAACCAGTCATGTTGGTTGGAAGGGGAAAACCCACCAAAATTCCACCAGCATTTGGGGACCTTTGCGAACAGAATATATGGGATTAATCTTGGGTAAAAGCTGTCTTAACTTACAAGACATTACCATTGTCCCCGGAGTTGTTGACTCTGACTATGAAGGAGAAATTCAAGTAATTGTAATGTCACAGGACCTCTGGGTCTTTGAACTGGGGGACCAGTTATTATAGCTGAGCTTATTGACCAGTTATTATAGCTGAGCTTATTGCTTAGTTATTGCTTATTCCCTGCAAATCACACCCTTCTCCACGAAAAGGGACATGAGGAAATCAAGGATTTGGGAGTACAACTACAAGGGAAATTTACCTATCCCAACCCATAGCTTCTAATAGGCCCACTTGTGTAGTGCAAATTAAAGGAAAGAAGTTCTATGGGTTTACGAACACAGGAGCGGATGTATCAGTAATATCTAAAAATAACTGGCCCCCATCTTGGCCATTGCAATTAACCTCTACATCCTTAGTGAGAATAGGAACAGCTTGAAGCGTTCAGCAGAGTACTGAATTTACCGTCTTGGTCCAGCTGGCCAATCACGTACTTACTTTTCAACCTTATGTTGCAAATATAGCTGTTAATCTATGGGTCCAAGACTTAATTATAGCATGGGATATGAGACTTATAAAAGAGAAAATTGATGATCCAGGATTTAAAATGTTGAAAAAAATGGGTTATCAGAGCGGAAAAGGCTTAGGAAAGTCCCTGTAGGGAAGCCCTGATCTAATATCTGTTACTGGGCAAACAAATAGAAAAGGGCTGGGCTTTCAGGATTTCTAATAGGGGTCATTGATACTTCTCCTCCACCCACCGTTTTGCCATTAGAGTGGTTGACTAATAACACTGTATGGGTGGATCAGTGGCCCCTATCACAGGAGAAACTGACTCAGCTTCATCAGCTAGTGAAAGAACAATTTAATGCAGGTCATGAGTCAGCCCTTGGGATTCACCAGTATTTGTGATTCCGAAAAAATCAGGAAAATGGCAACTTCTATGTGACTTGAGAGCTATTAATGCACAGATTAAACCAATGGGTGCTTGCAGCAAAGTTTACCATCCCCAACAGCCATTCCAAGAGATTGGCCTCTCGTAGTTATAGATCTCAAGGGTTGTTTTTTTAAACTATACCCATTGCATGAGAAGGACAAGCCTCGATTTGCATTCTCTGTGCCTTCTATTAATCAAACAGAGCCTGCATCTTGCTATCAGTGGAAAGTTTTACCCCAAGGCATGCTCAACAGTCCTACATTATGCCAGCATTCTGTAGGAAAAGCATTGAAGGGGCCTCGGAGCATGTTTCCCACCCCTACATTATTCATTATATGGATGATACTGTTTTGGCCACTCCTACAAATAAGTATTACACCAGCTATTTAGAGAAACAAAATGAGCCTTGACTAAATGGAATCTCAAAATAGCTCCTCAGAAGGGAGCAACCTCCTCATATCAGTACTTGGGAACTATTGTTACTGAAAGAAGTGTTCAGCCTTAAAATGTAGCTCTTCGCAGAGACACATGACAAACTCTGAATGATTTCCAGAAATTATTAGGGGATATTAATTGGCTGTGCCCAATGCTAGGTATTGCTACTTATCAACTCAAACACCTCTATCAAACGCTCCAAGAAGATTCTTCATTAGATTCTCCCCAACAACTTACTAAGGAGGCAGAAGCTGAGTTGCAGCTTATGGAACAAATGCCTCAGGAATGACATGCCTCCCAACTCTATGCACAAAAGCCTCTGCTTTTGTTTATTCTTCCCACTCCCTATTCTCCAACAGTACTTTTAGGTCAATTCATAGACAAAACTATAATGGTAACAGAATGGATTTCTATCCAATCAGACAATAAAATCTTTGCAAGTTTATCTTTCTTTAATCACATAACTTATAACAATGGGCAGACAGAGATAAAAAATGCTTGCAGGATATGATCCTGATAAGGTTATTGTTCCCTTGGATTCTCAACGGTAGGCTGCAAGCTGGGAAATGTTGACTGCATGGTAAATCACTCTCACAGACTTTGTAGGAGTTATGGATAACCATTATCCATCAGATAAGATTTTGCAATTTTACAAAGTCCACCCTTTCATCCTCCCTGTGATTACCCATCACAAGTCTATTCCAGGTGGACAGATTTATTTTACTGATGGTTCTTCTAAAGTCTGTGCAGCTATTTGTGGACCTAAATATACTCAAATAATCAAGGCCCTTGGAGTTTCAGAAGGACAACGTTCAGAATTACTGGCAGTTATTCAGGTTCTGCAGCTCAGTTTTATCTCTTATCAATATTGTCTGTGATTCAGCCTATGTTGTAAATGTAGCCAGCTGCTTTGAGACTGCCGTTATTAAAAGCACCCTAGAATCAGAACTGCTTAACTTATTTCTAAGACTTCAACAAGTTATACATTCTCATGCTGCTTCTTTTCATATTTCTCATATTCGATCACACACATAACTTCCTGGGCCATTATCTCTAGGCAATGAGAAAGCAGATAAGCTAATTGGTTATGTATTTCAACAGACCCAAGCTTCCCAAGCATTATTACATTAAAACACCTCTGCCCTCACTCGCATGTTTCACTTATCTCACAACCAGGCTTGAGGCATTGTGCAAGCCTGTCCCACCTGCCAACATATCCCTGGTGTTACACCCATGGAAGGATGTAACCCACGAGCCTTAGCTCCAAATGAAATTTGGCAGATGAAGGTTACACATATAGCAGCCTTCAGCAAACTCAGCTACGTTCATGTAACTGTAGATATCTAGTCGTTACATGCCATATGTCAAACAGGAGAAACAGCTGGTCAAGTTCAATGACATTGTCTGTCATCATTTGCCCATATGGGAGTCCCTAAACAATTCAAAACTGACAATGGACCCGCTTATGTCAGTCACGCTTTTCAAAACATTTTACAATTGTGAGCAATCAAACACAAAATAGGAATTTCATACAATCCCTGAGGAGGGATTATTGAGCAGGCACATCAAACACTACAATGAATGTTGAAAAAGCAAAAAGGGGAATAGGAGACCAGTTACCACCTCAAACAAAATTACATTTAGCCTTGTTTACTTTAAATTTTTTGACTCCTGATATGGATGGTCAGACTTCAGCAGAAAGACATTGGCAAGTGTTAGAGGAAAAGAGGCAAGGTTATCCAAAAGTGTTACAGAAATCCCCGGAAGAAGGACAATGGAAAAGCCCGGTGGATTTGCTGGCATAGGGATGAGGGTATGCTTGTGTTTTTACAGGAGATGGGCAAACCGTGTGGGTGCCCCCAGGTGTGTGCGACAATGGAACGGGAGACGGGCGGGATCCATGGTGGCCAACCATGGGCCCAGTCCCTCCAGTATGAGCCATGAGCCAATGGGTCTGAATGCGAAGATGGAACAAGGGCCGACCAGAGTTACAATGACAACCAAACCCATAACATGGGGACAGATCAAGAAAACCATGCAGGAAGCTGAGAAACTGCTGGAGCGCCAGGTTCAGGCAAAAACCCCTAACTCCATGTTCTTGGCAATGCTAGCTGTAGTGTCCTATGCAATATGTTTCCCTCGTATAGAGTCCAAAACATTTTGGGCATATATTCCCAAGCCCCCAGCAGTGTGACTGGTACTCTGGAGTGACACTCCTCCTGAATATATCATGATCAGGGAGCGCGAGTTTCAGGACCCCTGACTCCCCCAGACATAGAACAATTGAACTCCCAGAACAATAGTATCAGTTATGCTGCTCCTTTAGAAGGACTCCCTTTATATATCACTATGGATACGTTACTCAACGATAGCTATCTTGCAGTCCAATCTCACGCATGGTTAAGTCATCAGAGGAAAACTATGTATTTATTAGCCCTCAGCTCTGTTAATATTACTGGTGTGTTCACTAATTACTTCTGGCCCCATCACTCAAATTGTCTTGATTATGCAAAATGGACTCCCTTCGAAAATTCTCACCCCCGTCCTTGGGCCCAGTGTCTTGGCCCCCTGGCCAGACAACAATCCATGTTAATAAGAGACATTATTGACTGGGGTCCTTGTGGCCAGTTAGATAAGAAAGATGTAAATCAAACCTCTTGGCATAAACTTTGTTGGCACTAGTGGCGGACCTTCAGCACCTACTCATCACATTGAACTGGGATTCAATCCCAATCTGCAGCACAACCTGCTTGGCATGGCACTAGCTTTAGCCCACCCTTACCTCAGTGGCATTGTCTATGAAAAAGGGGCCCAATTCAGGAGTCAATTTGGAAAGCAGCACTCCCATTTATGAATGGTAGCATTTGGGTTGGAACACTATTCAATAATAGTAATTCTGTTCAATGTAGCTTTAATATCACCTTTGTTAGAAACATGACCACTCAATATACAGCTTGTGTTTTCAATCCTTATGTTTTTCTAGCAGCTAAGAAGGGTCAACTCCAGGTAAACATCACTCAACTGACTTGTGTCTCTTGTCAGTTGTATCACTGCCTTAATCATAGTACTATACAAACACACAACATATCCACCCTAATAATTCTTACTCATATTCCTGGATTATGGATTCCTGTCAATTTGTCTGAACCATGGGCTGCTACCCCTGCTTTACATTTTGTGAAACTTCTTCTTACCCAGCTCACTCATCATGCTTGTAGAGTCTTAGGCATGATAATTTTTGCTAGAGTATCCTGGGTCACAGTAATAACTTCTGTTGTAGTGTCCTTAGTAGCACTACATAGTTCAATTCAAATGGTCCAATATGTAGAAAACAGAACATGTACAGCCAACCAGGCATGGATGCTCCAAAATAAAATTAATGCTGAATTACAAACAGAGGTAGCAATGCCAAAGACTACTGTTTTGTGGCCAGGAGAATGAGTACAAAGCAACTGTGCTATCATTTTAACCATACTCACATTTGTGTAACCAATTTGTAATATAATGAAAGTGAATAGCCATGGAAACTTGTAAAGGCTCATTTACAAGGAACTTACATTCAATGTTACTTTTGATATCAGTAATTTACAAAACAAAATTCTTGACTTGAATAAGCAAACTCGAGAGTATCAGCCTTCTTTAGAAGCTTGGACAGAATTCCAGCAGGGCTTGGAGAGCCTTAACCCTTGGACTTAGTTTAAGCATAATCTCAATGTTTCTTTTATCATTATAGGAATAATGCTATTATGTCTCTATTTTCTGTTTGCAGTCTCTAAGATCAGATGGATCAGAAACTGGCAATTGAAAGCTGCCCAGCCTGGAATTACCTTCATTCAATTAAGGCAAAAACTAAATGGAGGAGATGCTAGTGACCCCAAGAATGTGGGGCAGACCAACTCAATATCCCTCTGGAGGCTATATGAGCAAACAGCAAACTGTTCTCATGAAAGCAGGATGCTGGCAAATTGACAAACTGCATCTGCTGCCAGAAGGAATGGTGACAGCAGTCACATCCCAGGTCCCACGCTCCTTGAGGTTATCTACCTGAATATCTGGAACCTGTTGAACAAGGGAAGCAGTACCTGTGATAAATCAAGTAGCTGACAGACAATCACCATCTCCTTCCTATTCACTTTACTTAATAAGTATGAAGGGCTGTGAAAGCTCAGGGCCTTTGTTCACTAGAAGCAAAGAGCCCCCTGACCCCTTCTTTCAAACAGAATCTTTTGTCTTTGTCTTGAATTCCCCTTTGACCCTCTTTCATTCATGAGATAACTACAGGAGAACAGGTTAGTCCTTTAAAAAAACCCCGTTGTGCTTTTATTTTAATGTCCAGTTTACAGAAAAACTGGATGATATCCCTTTAACTTTAGCCAATATGTTTACACACAGAATTTCCTTTACAATTAACATTTCAAAATTTGCTTAAACCTTTAAAACAATTTTTAACCTTTTAATATGGATAAAAATCTAATTCTTATGCCTCTTTATAATTCTTTTACCAAAGAATTACAATTTCCTTACACGCCTTGCACATAAACTGTTTCTTCAATAGTTTTACATTTAGGAGGTCTAATTACTTTTAAATTATACAACATTTCTTGCATAAATTCTCTTTTATAACATTTTTCACAACTTTCACAGACAATCTTTGACATTGCTTAACTTTCTGACTTGCTGTAAACATCCCTTTCTTTAAACAACCAGTTAGTTAATTTACTTCAGGGCAAGAATTTACCACATAAGATTCTTTTTACATACATTCCCTCTTTTTTTTTTCTCTTTGTCAAAGATGATAACTGTTTTTTTTTTTTTTTTCCCAAAGCAAACTTCCTTTATGTCTGTGGACTAGACTGCCTAAGGCTACAAGATTGGAAGTTAGAATAATACATGTTACACTGTTAACTTTCAGAAAACTTTACTTTTGTTGAAAATCTTATAAGTTTGGGATTTTAATTATGTGCTGGGTGTAGAGCCTAGGACCTAGACAGGAGTGCAGATAAGGTCTGGCTTATTCTAGCATTTAACTCCATGTATCCAAGGTTTTACCTAGCTGTAAAACAGGCCAGTTGTACAGCTAAGAAACAGCCTCCTGTTTGGCTACCTGATCAATAGTTCTAAAGTCTTACACTAACCGGTATGAACCATCTGGCTTCTTTACAGGCAGTACTGAAGTGTTATAGGGAGACATAAAAAGTTCAAGAAGCCCATGATGGAAAAGACCTTTAATTATTAATTATGGGTTTTAAATTTACCTTGGCATTTAAAGAAATATGGTATTGTTTTCTTTATTATTATTATTATTTTAATGTTTTAGCATTAGGCCTAGGGGACTATTAGGCAAAAATTGTTGCAAGCTTTATTCTTTTATCTCTTACCTTACTTGGGTTATTTCTCATCTTGATGGTTTTAGGGTGAGATTCAATTTCCCTTACTGAAAATGTCTCACCTTTTGGGGTGAGGCCCAATTTCCCCTACTGGAAATTTCTCTCCTCCCCTACTACTGGAGGTTTGTGTGAAGTTCAATCCCCGCTAATGGAGATGTCTCACCCCTTTTTAACCTCCAAGTCACCTCAACCAAGGAATACTTCACCACCCCCAGTGGCTTTCTTTGCCTTGGTGTGTTCCGACCAAGGAATACTTTACTGCCTCCTTGTGGTTTTTCCTACCTTAGTCCCAACCATCAATGAAATACTTTACCGGCTCCAGCAGCATCTTTTTCTTGGACTGTGCACCAAGTTACCTGGTTGCAGCAGTATTTGTAGGCCTTCTTCTCCTGCGTTGCTGAGAGTCTGGGTTTGTTCATCACATCAGACAGGTCTTGATTTCTTACCCCTGAGGCCACTGCAGTGAGGCAGCAGGACATGTCTTCTCACGAGAGAGAACCTGAGACTGCCCAGAAGAGAATGGCTTTTCCTCATATGGGCCACCAATTGTTACATGTAAATTTTTGATGCCACACAAGAAGTAGCACACAAATATAAATTTTCTCAGCAAGGCAATTTACTTCTATAGAAGAATGTGTCTCACAGATGGAGCAATGGTGAGCACATACCCAAACAGGGGAAGAGAAAGGCTTCTTATCCCTGACACAGGTAGCCCCTACTGCTGTGTCATTACCCTACTGGTTAAGGTTGGACCACATAGGCTAAGCTAATTCCAATTGGCTATTTTAAAGTGAGCAGTAGTATCACCCAGAGTGACAGGGTAAGCAGTTTGGTGGGAAGGATGGTTACAGAACAGGTAACTAAAGGTGACTTAGTAAGAGAAGATAGCCAGGGATGACTCAGGTTAATGCAGATAATCAGAGTGAGTCAGGACAGAGCAGGTGACCAGGGGAACAGATGTGAACTACTATAGAACTGGCAGAAAAGGTTGTTTACTGAAACTATGAAGAAGTTAAACTTTAAAAAAGAGGACAAAAAACTGAATATACTGACATATTGATGATTCTTTGAAGAGAAATTTAGAACTTGTTGTATCCAACATAGAGCATATTAAGTCTGATTATAATAACATTTTAAACATAGGAAATAATCATCAGGAGATCATTGTCATCAGGAGACTAATATTGAAAACTATAGCAAACAACTTTGTAAGGCTTTATATTATTCAAATCACTGTCATATTTACCTTTTCTTTTTCATTCCTCAATGTCCTTTTAAAATCTATTTATTCAATAAGTATTGAAGTTTAACTATACTGTTTTAAAAGATAGGGATATGGAAATGAACTAGATAGTTCAATTCCTTGAATTCAAAAAATAAACTAATATCAAATGATAAAAATTTTTCTAGAAAATAAAGCAGGATAAAGTAATAGGGAATGACTACGGGTAAGGGGTGTTCTTTAAACTGGGTGATCACAGAAAGTGTCTTTGCAAAGTGCCATTTGAGCTGAGATCGGATAACAATAGGACACCAGTGGGCAGAGCTTTCGGGAAGAACTGATATAAATGTCCTTTAGTCATTTATAAGGGGAAATTTAAAAAGTCAAGCAGAGAGTAATAGGAAATGAGACCTGCAATGTGAGCAAGATAGATATCATGCAAAGGAGTGGTTCTCAAAATGTGGTTCATAGACACCTTGGGTGAGGGTCCCCAAGATACTTAAAGAGATCAATGAGATCAATATAATAAGAACACTAAAATGTTATTTGCCTTTTCTCTATACTAACATTAATGTTAATAGTGTGAAGGGAAAATATCTTGGGCCCCCAAAATCACTAAGGAAAACTCGCTGGAAACTACTTAGGGCAAACCTGACGCCCATTCTATTCAAAGTCACTCCTTTGCTCATCTCTGCACGTTGAGATAGATGCATCTCTGATTGCCTCCTTTGGAAAAGGCTAATCAGAAACTCAAAAGAATGCAACCATTTGTGTCTCACTTATTTCTGATATGGAAGCTCCCTTCCCGCTTTGAGTCTTCCTGCCTTTGCTTCAAGTTGTCCCACCTTTCCAGACAGAACCAATGTAGTTTCTATATTTATTGATTGATGTTTCATGTCTCCCTAAAATGTACAAAACCAAGCTGTACCCCGACCACCTTGGGCACATGTCATCAGAATTTCCTGAGGCTGTGTCATGGGTACATCCTCAACCTTGGCAAAATAAACTTTCTAAATTAACTGAAACCTGTCTCAGATGTTCTGGGTTCACATAGTATTATACAACAGCAATAATGGTAAAACCACTGTAATCTCAGCACAAATCAAAACAGTGGCACCAAACTCTACTAGTGGTCATTATCGTCTTTTTCCACTACAACTTATTTGTAAGATTGCTTGAGTCACAAGCTGAAACAGACACTGTTTTGTGAAAATGATTTTTACTTGAAAAACAAATTATGGTTATTCAGACTTGGGTGTTTGGCAGATAATTTGAGTGACAAGTTCCCAGTAGGTGCTCAATAAATGGCAGATGTTAATTCTCAGCATTTGAGCCTTCTCTCACTTTCATTTCAGTGGCCTTTTTATCATTTCCTAAACTCTTATTAATACAGGAGTTGCCCGGGTGCAGTGACTCACGCCTGTAATCCCAGCACTTTGGGAGGCCAAGGCGGGCAGATCACCTGAGGTTGGGAGTCTGAGACCAACCTGATCAACATGGAGAAAGCCCTATCTCTACTAAAAATACAAAATTAGCCAGACATGGTGGTGGATGCCTGTAATCTTAGCTATTTGAGAGGCTGAGGCAGGAGAATTGCTTGAACCTGGGAGACGGAGGTTGCGGTGAGCTGATATCGTGCCATTGCACTCCAGCCTGGGCAACAAGAGTGAAACTAAGTCTCAAAAATAAATAAATAAATAAATAAATAATCAAGAAAAGAAAACACACATGCACATGCACACACACAGACACAAAACTAAACAGGCGTTATTAAGAAATTATCTTTAGGCAGCCAGAAAGGGTAAAAGTTCTTGGTGGAATTTTCCTTTAATAAAAAGCAGCCCCAAACCATTTCTTCTGACAGAAAGCAGCCTGAAAAGTCAGGCATAGATACACAAACTAGGAGCTTTTATATGTAATGTCGGCAGCTATACCTGGAAGTCAGGTACTTTCAACATGGCCCCTCCTGCCCTTTCTTCCTTGTCGCCACGTGTGCCAGTGTTTTGGCAGCCTCCAGGTAAAACCACAAGTATAGGTATCATGGCCAGCTGCCAGGTAGAAGCTACATTTGCATAATAAAAGACTAGGATGGGAGGGCCAGTGTTTTGGGGCTATGTAAATAGCATACCTGTCAAATCAATCACCTGGGCCCTATGTAAATCAATCACTGCCCCTTCAAGCCTCTGTACAGAATTGATTTCATTCCACCACAAACTGGAGACCCTCTCTTGGGCAACCCGCTTTCTCAGCATGAAGACGCCTTTTCGCTCTTTTCTTTTTTGTCTATTAAACTTTCTGCTCCTAAACCCACACTCCTCATGTGTGCCTGTGTTGTAAATTCTTTCTCGACTGTGACAAAGAATCGGAGCAGATACCTCAGAAAATGGAGCCATTTCATTATCTTAGAGCCCAATCATTTCTATTTTAAGTATAGATTTTTGTATGTTGTCTGCCTCATATGCAGACATTTATTAAGAAAACACAAGCAGAGGAGACAGAGTCAGATGAAGTCAAACCCTCTGTTCTCTGATGGGGCCTCAATATTTTTATAGATTCCTGCATCAAACTTGCCTGAAGGTCCATTTTAAATCTTCAGCCCTCTCCACCTTCTCAGCAACTTCTTCGACATGCTCTTTACATGTTTTGATTTGGGAATTTTTTTTTCTTTGTCTGAGCATACCATTTCCAGGAACTCTTCCACTTGAACAGAGGGAATTTGAAATTTGCTTCTCAACTGCTGTCATGTCTTCTTTTTAGAGTTAAGCTCGAAAGCATTGAACTGTAAAACTATTCCTAACCATCCTTCTTTTAAGAGCAAATGGCCAACTATTTTTGTTTTGTCTCCAATTTTTCTGTGGAGATCATGTAAAAAGTCCACGTGCCTTCTGCATGGCAGTTACACAGCAAGAAGAGACAAGAAACTGACACTAGAAACTTCATGATCCAACTTCCTCCATGTTCGCAAACTTAAAAAACCAAACCTCCTGTATCAATTATCATTCTTGCTAACTTCATGTTTGTTACAACCTGCCCTTGCAAATTTCTAATTTTTTCCAAAAATTCTCACTAGCCTTCACATTCACATTTTCTATATAATGGTATTTTCTTTCCCCACAAATTTACAGCTTTGTATTTTGTTGACTCTTACCTTCTGCTTTTCTTGCAAATGTCTTAATTTAAATACTCTCCCCTTTTATTTCACAAGGGTGTTGTGAGTGACGGCTGTAAATGGACGTAGCTTCCTTCTGTTTATTTTCCATCCTTACTCATCAGGGTCATCCTATCACTGTCTCCAGCTCTGACAGTTTTAAAAGTCTGCAATGACGTTTGAGAGCTGGGGGAAAAAGTCTCGGGTCCAAAGTACACAAATATTACTGTCACTGGTAGAAGGTGTACAGGTTCTTGGTGTCTTGAATAAAGAATTGGACAAAACGCTGAAACAAAGCAAGAAAGGAATGAAGGGACTTATAAAAAATGAAAGTACACTCCACAGTGTGAGAACAGAGCTCAAAGGCCCTGTTATAGAGTTTCTGTGAGTTTAAATACCCCCTACTTGGGGTACGCCCTATGGAAATGAAGAGGAAGAAGTAAAGTTACAAAGTCATTTACTCAGTGTATGCCGTAGGGAGAGTGTATTTTCTGTCATAGCTGAAGTGTGAATTGACCGTATATTCCTATATTTTCCTATATTTTCCTGCCTCATAACTATAGAATCAAAACTGAGATATTATCCTAACAGCAAAATTGTATAACTCTTTTCTATTTTTAACAGATAAATAATGTGTATGGAATGTGAATGCACTTAATATATTTGATTTAATGAGTCTTTGGGCAATTGGTTTTGCAACCTTGAAGGATCAAGAAGTCTTTTCTCCTCCTTGATTTTCTTATCACTTGAAATCTGATTCTTTCCACCAGACATTTGTTCATCCTTTGAATAATTTTGCCAAGTTTTAAGCATTAGAGAAATCATGTTTTCCTAATCTTATGCATAACATGAAAAGGAGTATGCACCATTTTATATTTCTTTCTTTCTTCTTTTTTTTTTTTATTTTTATTATTTGAGACAGAGTCTTGCTCTGTTGCCCAGGTTGGGGTTGGGGTGCAGTGGCACAATCTCGGCTCACTGCAACCTCTGCCTCTCAGGTTCAAGCCATTCTCCTGCCTCAGCTTCCTGAGGAGCGTGCACCACCACACCCGGCTAATTTTTGTATTTTTCATAGAGACGGGGGTTTCACCATATTGGTTAGGCTGGTCTTGAACTCCTGACATCGTGATCCACCCACCTCGGCCTCCCAAAGTGGTGCTGGGATTACAGTCGTGAGCCACCGTGCCCAGACATTTTATATTTCTTAATTTCTGTTCTCCGTTTCAAATACATTATGATGGTTTGCTATAAACGTATTTCAGGCAATAAATAGATATGTCTACATAAATATAGTTTAAACTTCTGTTCCTGTGGTAGATTCCAATATTTGTTTTAGAAATAATTTTTAAATCACATCTAGCCTATCATTTCTTGAATATAACTAAAATTCCTTCCCACTACCATTCTTTTCTAATACAATAAAATTGGCATATACTTCAAAATATCAATTAAATTAGTTTTAATTAAATTTTTAATTAATGTTAGAGAAAAAATATCTATAATGCACAAAAGCATCAAAAAGAAAGGAGTAATCTATTCTGCTGTGGAGAGAAGGGCACTGAAGAATACCAACAATTAACATTTGCTGAGCACCTACTCAGCTAGGTGCCAGGAACTTTATGACACCATTTCCTGATGTAACGAACCCAAATTTCCCCACATTGCGATCTGCAAAGTTCACAGCAAGAGTAGTAACTTATTTCACTTGTTGCTGACTCTGTATTTCTAGAAGTTGCTGGGCATGTTTTGAATATTGTCTGATGGGCCTACGTGTGCTGGGTACTGCCACGGACCCATTGAGCATGAGCAGTCATTAGGTGGCGCTCAGGCCAGAAACAGCCTCCCTCCCCTTTATGTGATGGAGCCTGGTAGAGGGACCCTAAGAAATGACATCTATTTCTTACTATTCAACCAGTGCCCTATTGGGTTGTTCTTCCAGTTTCTTATTCCAGGCCTTTTTCTCCCTTAAACCAAGATATGAATTTATGGACTGAACTGCAGACAGATTTGAGTAATATGTCAACTAATCTCTACACGTCAATGCTTGCCTGTTTTTCTTAGAATGGATTCCTTACTCTTCAACCACAGGTATCTGGATTTTGTTTGGGCATATATCACCTGGCACACTTACCCATGTCCAAAATCCAACAAGGGTCACAGCTTAGGCCTAAGCTAGAAAACTGGTTAGGATAGAAATTAAATTTATTTTAGAATGAGAAAACTGAGGGTCGGCAAATACAGGTAACCTGCCCAAGTTCATATGCTTAGCAAAGAGCCAAAACAAGGTTCAAATCCAGCTCCAAGTTATTTGTGTGTGTGTGTATGTGTGTGTGTGTAAAACTGTCTCCCAGAATACAAAGAAGCTCCCCTTTATCTCAAGATATACCATTCTCTTATTTAAATTCATTCCCGGATTCTTAAACCACCAGCTAAGGATGCATCAATAAACAAAACTGACCATTTCTCTGTTTACACTTTGGAGAAATAATCATGGTCTTTCTTTTTTTCAAAGCTATCATTGTAACCTACTTAAGGAAATAATCTTTCAGCTGCCCTAAGGACCACAAACAAGAGTGTTAGCTGGCTCTTCTATGGCAAATACAGTTTCTTTATAAATATTGAAATATCAGCCCATCTAATCACACTGTCGCAGCCTAGGGAGTGAACTGTGTCTGTTCCTTCTGATGTGTTTGATTTAAGAGAAAACAGGAAGTTGTTTCCAGCACACAGACAAGTTTATTATAGCTGAGACATATTGCTACTGTCTCCAAACACACTTCCCTTAGCATGTAAACACAACCACCTGGACAGAAGAGCCAATCTAAGAGGTAGAATGAAATTTAACAGATTTTTCATCTATCCTTGCACAAGTATAATGATTACCTGCTCCAGCCTTTCTGGAGCACAGAGAATACTGTACTTAAAAGGCTTAGGGAGGAGGGAGAGGAAGACACTGCTCAAGCACTGAATAGAGTTGGAATGGGGGAGGGGAGAATCCAGACACAGGTACACCAGGGAAAAGAAACAAGCCTGTCAGCTTGAAGCACCCCAGACGCTGGCGCTAGGTTTAGATGCAAAGCACTAGTAGTGATGTTGTGTCATTGGGTTCACCCCACCTTCTTGTCTAGCTAAGACTACTTTGAATCTATTTTCATACTTGTAGAAGGTCCAATAACCCTCCCCAGCTGACATAGTTTGAATAGTTTTACCCTTCAAATCTCATGTTGAAATGTGATCTCTCATGTTGGAGGTGGGCCCAGTGAGAGGTGTTTGGGTCCTGGGGGAGGATCCTTTATTTAAGAGAAAACAGGAAGTTGTTTTTGTTTTCTGAAACAGAGGGTTTCTGAGAATGCTCTCCCTATGGTAATGAGAGAGTTCTTGCTCTCTTAGTTCATGCAGGATCTGCTTGTTTAAAGGAATCTGGCACCTTCTTTTCTCTCTCTTGCTTCCTATCTTGCCATGTGGTACATCTGCTTCCCCTTCACCTTCTGCCGTGAGTAAAAGCTTCCTGGGGCCTTCCCGAAAGCTGAGCAGATGCTGGTGCCATGCTTGCATGCTTATACAGCCTGCAGAACCATAAGCAGAATGAACCTCTTTTCTTTCCCTTTTTTTTTTTTTTGAGACAGAGTCTTGCTCTGCTGCCCAGGCTGGAGTGCAGTGGCACAATTTTGGCTCACTGTAACCTCCGCCTCCTGTGTAATATCAGATCGAGTATAAAAAAATTAACACCAAGACAAAAGTATGCCAAATTTCAGGGTCTTTATTGCCAGCAGCCATGGAGGATTCACGTCTCTCCAACCCGTGGCCCCGAGCTCAGGGGAAGCAGGGTTTTTAAGCTGAAAAACCACATCCTGGTTTTAGGACCAAGAGGGTGAGGGGATGCAGGGCAAGCAGCTTTCAGAAGCTTATTCTGGCAGTTACTGATAAGCAAAGACAAGCAACTTTACATAGTGGGCATTTTTCAGAGCAAGCTAGCTGTTTTTATTTACAGAAGCCGAGGTCAGCGGTTATTGCAAGGAGAATGGGGCAGCAGTTACAACTTATTTTTGGAAAAACAGCTTTATCTTGTATAAAATGGCATTGCTTACGTTCTAACTCTAGGCCAGCTATAGCACACTGCACTCAAGCTATTCTCCTGCCTCAGTTTCCCAAGTAGCTAGGATTACAGTCACCTGCCACCACGCTCAGCTAATTTTTGTATTTTTAGTAGAGACGGGGTTTCACCATGCTGGCCAGGCTGGTCTTAAACTCCCGACCCCAGGCGATCTGCCTGCCTCAGCCTCCTAAAGTGCTGGGATTACATGCGTGAGCCACTGTGCCTGGCTGAACCTCTTTTCTTTATAAATTACCCCGTCTTATGTATTCCTTTACAGCAATGCAAAATGTACTAATACACCAATGTCTGATCAAGTCCCTGAAGTCTTGAGTTACCCTGATCACTTTTCTAATTTTAAACTCCTGCTTCTGTGAATCATCTGGCCCTCCTGTTCCTGTTCTTATCCCATCAATCTAGACATGGAACTGATCACCTTTCCATCATTCTCACAAATTAGGAAAGCTGCATATGGCACAGACTTGAAGGTTTGGGAAAAGTTAATTATATTGTCATGTTTTATCAGTTTTAAATTTTCACTAGAATACAATGATCATGAGGCAGAAATTAGTTCATTTGTGCTATAACTCTGACGCTGAGAACAATCAGAAGACTCTTAATAAATATATGCTGTGTGCATGAAGTAGGCATTACTTTTCATGGAAAATAAAAGCAACCTAGCAACCTTCTAGGTATTTTAGACATCTTTGTTCTTAAAAGTCTTCAACCCACATCCCATTATGTCTTTTTCACTGGCCATTTATTTCTTTGTAGCTCCTCACCTCTTACCATTTTGTTATTTTATCTCTTCCTTTTTCTCTTATCTTGCCTCTTTACCTCCTTCTTCTTGGATTGCTCCTGGAATAATGTTAATTTATTCACCTATTGAAGTCAGGCCAAGGAATCTTCTTTGAGCACGGGTACCCTGATTAGAACTCTGAATCAACTTTTGTGAGTAAACCGCACCCCTAGTACATCGTTTATTTCAGTGTTTGATGTTTTTTTTGTTGTTGTTGTTTTTTGAGATGGAGTTTGGCTTTTGTTGACCTGGCTGAAGTCCAATGGCACGATCTTGGCTCACTGCAACCTCTGCCTCCCAGGTTCCAGCAATTCTTTTGTCTCAGCCTCCTGAGTAGCTGGGATTACAGCTGTGCACCACCACTCCTGGTTGAGTTTTCATTTGTAGTAGAGATGGGGCTTCTCCATGTTGGTCAGAGTGGTCTCTAACTCCTCACCTCACTCCTGTGATCCTAGAGTAGCTGGGATCACAGGCGCATGCCACCATGCCAAGATAATTTTTGTCCTTTCAGTAGAGGTGGGGTTTTACTATCTTCCTCGGTGTCCCAAAGTGCTTGGATTACAGGTGTGAGCCACCATACCCGCTCTGTTTCTTTTCTTTTTCTTTTCTTTTCTTTCTTTTTTTTTTTTTTGAGGTGGAGTTTTGTTCTTGTTGCCCAGGCTGGAGTGCAATGGCACAGTCTTAGCTCACTGCAACCTCTGCCTCCTGGGTTCAAACAATTCTCCTTGCTTCAGCCGCCCGAGTAGCTGGGATTACAGGCACCTGCCACCATGCCTGACTAATTTTTTGTATTTTTTTAGTAGAGATGCGGTTTCACCAAGTTGGCCAGGCTGGTCTTGAACTCCTAACCTCAGGTGATCCACCTGCCTTAGCCTCCCAAAGGTTGGGATTATAAGCATGAGCCACTACGCCCAGCCTGTGTTTGATGTTTTAAAACAATTGACCAGCACTCTAAGGACAGAATCTTTTTAGATTCTATATAGTATTCTCCAGTATTTTGTACAGTGTTGCCACAGTAATATTCTTAGTAATTTGACTTTAAGATTTCCAACAATTTATGTATGCATTTTATTAGATCGCTATTTAATTCCATTCATTAAGGACATGAAACAATAAATAAAATTGGAAAATTTGGATGCAAACAGAAGGTAGTCTTAGTAAGCACACGACTTAACTGGACTAAACAGAAGGGCAGGTGTCCACTGACTGCAAGCATACAGTGCATATTTCTATTAATCTGGTGGGTCTATTAAATCATCCATTAAGAAATTCTTTCCTGCAGTCATTGTGCTTTAATACATTTCGATCAAAATTTCTACCACTGTGTTTAGCACCTAACCTTCATATTTTAGTTCAATTAGTTCCTTGGTAAAATTCCTTTTGAAAAAGCATCTTTGTATCTCCAGTGAGATAAGGAGACAAGGGAAGACCAGGATTGCTATGGACTGAGCAGTTGCAGTGTGTTCCCACAGGCCGAAGGGAGGGAAGGGCATTGGAGTGGAAACGATACAAAAGAGACCCAAAGTGTTGCTAGAAACTAAAGAGTGGCAAACACAGGTGACTGGCTTAGCTGCCCCTTCCCATGTGGAGTAATTTCCTAATTTCTTTT